>ARYC01000176.1:0-24002 GCA_000711775.1 Oxytricha trifallax | reverse complement strand
CATGTGACATATGCGGCCTTAAGTCAATCTCTGAGGACAGCTTGAGAAAGCACAAGTGTTTGCAGTAATTGGTACCCCCAAAAACCAAAACCATTGCCAAAGCCAAGAGACATGTACCCCTTCAAGCTAAACCCCATGTTAAGAAGCACGATCAAGTCAAAGGTAATAAATTATTCTCTAAAATGATTGTATAGAAGTCAGAGTGAACCCCAATGTCGAAAATGTTGAGGAAGAGAAGGAAAGGCACATCGCCTCCACTACGCCTGCCAAGATAGTGAATGACCATATGTTGCTTGATATGGACGAGTCATTCACTGATGGGTCATAAGAAGAACTATTCTATGAACAGCCAGGATCCATGAACTTTGAACCTATGCTACAGCAATAATAAGTATAGATGATCAAATCGAGTGTACCCATCATTTATCAGCCAACCAATGCTGCTGACCCCATTATGCAGGATCTCTCACTTTCACCCCCAAAATGTCCCCTTCTTATCGACGACAACTAAGAAGAAACCCATCTGATGTAAGAGCAGCCACTCAGGCATTTGGCTCCCGTAGAGGTCAGCCAGCAACTGTAAAGCTAGATTTCCAGTCTAAATGCACACCACCCAGTTTGTACAAAGCCAAAACCCCAGAATAAGTTGGACCCCGTCACTGGACTTTAATCAGAGTCTAAGAGATGTTCAATCCCCATCCTATGAGTACCCCATTTAATCCACTCTCAATGCAAGCATCTATAGTGAGCAGTGCCAACAGCATCAATTTTTCCTTAGCAGCCATTACCCCAATAACATCTTCAAACTTCGGGGCCCCTTTTTAATTAGCCACTGGATTTTCAAGACTAATAACCAAGGCTTTGGTCCGAATACAATTAGAGCTTGTCCTCGCTTAGTTTCACAAAATCTCTTTAGCATCTAGTGAAATCCAATTCTCTATCTGTTGTTAACGCTGGGTATGAGTAGTAGAATCAACACACTAAATGAAAGAGTCTACTCATAGGAAGAGCAGTCGATTGCAGGAGATAGAATCTAGGAGATCGAATCGTCAGTGAAAGGAACAGATTTGAAAGAAGCTCTCAACTTTATGTTATAAAATATCAAGAAGCACTCAGACTACTAATGGGGAGATATCAACGAAGCAACGCCCAAGGACTAATCAAAGCAACTTAAGCATCTGCATTTGACCAGAGCCCACTACAATCTTGACATGGGGACTCAATTGAGAGAAAGCAACGCCCAAATCGGCTATGGGGAAATCACTCAAGGGGGCGTTGACAAAATAATTTCTTCATTCTACAAGTTGGGGTTCTCTGAAGATTCGGTATTCTTGGATATAGGCTCAGGCTTTGGGCAAGTCAACTTTCAGGTAGCACTCCAATATAAACGCAAGAGTGTAGGCATAGAAATCGTCCCCAAAAGATTTCACTTCTGCCAAGAGAAGTTGAGGGGTTTCAAAATCAAGTATCGCAGTTGCAAGCATATTGTTAGTTCTCTTGATCTCCTTGAATTCCATTGTAATGATATCGAAGCAATGCAGTACCTCATGACCCCATCTCTAATAAAAATCACCCATGTTTAAGTCTTTGACACTGTCATGAGCAAGACCACCAAGCAAAGCATTGTTAAGCTTATCAATCAATCGCATTGGGTATAAGCACTGGCTTGGACACAAGCCCCCAACATAACTCTGGAAAAGTTGGGGCTCCAAAATTTTGAGCTAACTATTGTACACAAGTCAATTGGAATGTAAAGCGGTAAGGGCAACTTCAACTTCTATGTGTACGGTAAAGTCAAACCCCAACTGAGAACAATTGACGCCATTCAAGAGGATGAAGAGGAGCCATACTTACACAGCTTCATGGATCAGCAGGGTCAGTTGTCATCATCCAAAACCCCAATATAAAAAACCGATAGAACATTTCCAAGAATAAACCAAAGATTAAGAACGATTAGAACGAGATGAGTCAAATGTCAGAGATTTCGGATTTCTAAGACCTTGACAATGATCAGTACTAGTAATTCAATCGAACTGGGGATCAGTCAACGGCGAAAGGGGATTAGCAGCAGGGGTGGTAGCGCTGCATTGACCACTTCAAGAATCTAACAAGCGATTAGAACAAGTACAACCAAGGACTTGAGTACAGTCTGAAAATACTGAACCCCAAACATCAATATATCGATCAATCGGTAGTGTAATAATTCCAAAGCAAGCGCCAGATAACCATCGATAACATAGACAGAGCACTGATAAGCAAGTAAAGCTTGGACAAGCTTAATGAGGAGTAGGTGGGTTTATTACAAAGAGCCATCAATAATTACAACTTGTCATTGAAAAGGGAAGGGCTTATCAAATAATTGCTGGGTGAAATATAAAAGTTGCACAATCAAGAAATCGATAAGTAAAGAGAGCTGGAGGAAGACTTGGATGCTGCATGCAAGGAAATCGACGAATTGACAAAGTGGGAGCTGGAGAAGAAGTACTTGAAAGTAAAATCGCTAATCGGTTCTGGTTCTTATGGCCGAGTTTACAAATGCTAGTGTCTCCCTGGAAACGTTCTCTTCAAGGCTAACCATAATACTCTCCATGTTGCAGTGAAGGTGCCAGTTATTAGCCAAGCCAATCCTAACAATGAACTTAACTAACTTCAGATATTGAACAGGACGAAAGACCCTCGTAAAGATTCGTGGTAAAGCTGCTCAACGAAGTGACCTTCTTGAATGATTACGTTGCTCTAGTGCTCGAGTACTATCCATTTGAACTCCGCAAATTGATGAAGGAAGGGCTGAACCCCAAGCAGGTGGCTTTTATAAGCTATGGTATAATTAAGGCAGTGGCATTCGCTCATAAAATGAATATTGCTCACCTCGACATCAAGCCTGAAAACATTCTCATGGATGATCGATGGATACCTAAGCTATGCGACTGGGGAATGGCGAACACCAATGGCGAGGGCACTTATGGGTATCAAGCACCTGAGATATAGTAAGTTGATATAACTGTTGGAGCCAATGCGAGAAAGCTGGACTCATTGGCTCTTGGAATCACTCTATACCAGGTGGCATCGAAGGGTCGCTTGCCTGCATCAAAGGACCAATTGATTGACATGGCGAACCACTACTAAGAAATAAGTCTGGCTGATGATATTGAAAACCCCCAGACCGAGCTCCTCAAGATCATTAAGCAGTTGCTATGCTTTAACCCCAAAGATCGCATCCTTCCCCAAGATGCTTTGATGTCTTCTATGTTTTAGAAAATGCCATAGCAGTTTAAACAGAACTTGGACATATCACTCTTGTATTGACTCTGCGTTATTGTATCACTAACTATACTATAGTAAATAAGTTAATCGACTACTATCACACTCTGCTATATATATATTACGTTGAAATTTTGTTTGTAAATTGAGTTATAATTTTTAATAATTTGATCAAGTTTTTAATTTACCAATTCATTACATATTAAAACTTCCAAATTACATTCAGGGGTTTTGCATGAATGGGATTTGGAAGGAGTAATCACTGAACAAATTAAGTGGTGTTGGGGAATAAAGTAAAAAGACAATGGTGAATTAGTGAATTGGGGGGTAATTGGGGTGAATTAGGGAAAGCATATAGGGTACTGGAGAGAATTTGGTGAGGGAGAATTAGTTTTAAGGGAAGTTGCTTTGTTTGATTAAAATGGCCCTTTAAATATGGGCGTTGTCAATCATGGTAGTCACTGTTGTTGCTGCTGCTGATAACCTTTGGGTTGGGTTCTAGTGTTATTCAGCAACGAGCTGCTAAATGAGGCTTGTGTGCGATTGATGAACATCATTTCATTTGCCTGGGTAGGGTTATCGTTGGTGTTCAGTTATCTGCGCTTTGCTTTGACCCTTTCTCTAGGGGACAACTCACCTGCTCGCGACGTGAATGCTTACAGGGGGAACTTCGGGGTCTTCGCCTGCAGCGTCTATCTCTCAGGGCGCTTGCGCTTCTTGGTGCCTTTGTTGAGGAGATTCACGGCCCTGCCGCGGTTGCTCACGTTGGAGGTGACTGCGTTCTCCAGTACATCGAACATCTGCGCAGTCAACTGGATGAAACTGCTTCTTGCCCAGAGCCTTCTGCGACTTCCTGTGTTCCAAGCTGGCCTTGATGTTCTGGGGGAAGAAGTCGGGCTTCACGGTGTTGATGATCTATATCAGGGGTTGGTGATAAGTTAAGGGATTAGTTGATCCTTGGGTGGTTTAGATTGACTAAGTTTGTTTAGTATTACTACCAATATATCCCAAAGCTATCAATATCCACTTACGTTGTAAAGGAACTGCCTGTTCACTGAATGCTTGCCCTTGATCTCAGGCAGGTACTGGGTGATCTCACTGTCCTTCAACACGTCCTCAAGCAGGTTCACCACCACGGACAGCTCGTTGAGCTTGGGCACATAGATGATTCGCACGTCCTGGTTGCGCAGCACCTATTACAAAGCCAGATTAATCTCAAACGATTTGAATCATGAACCAAGCCACGTACCTTCTTCCTTCCCACGAAGATGCCCTGGATGTACTCGAGCGTGCACTACTGATAGGGTGGCAGGTAGAACTGGCCTAAACAACGATGATTTCAGCGAATCTTACCCTGAGTGAGCAGGATCGAGTAGATGTCCTGCTTGGACTTGCCCAGTCTGGCCAGATCTTGCGAAGGCACGGAGTGCACCACCTGGTTGTTGATCGTCTCAGTGTTGATAATGGTCAGTCGAGTGGGGCGCTAGAGCTCCCCAGCATCATCTTCATCGCCCTCCTCCTTATCATACGAGAACTTGAACTCCTCCTCCTGGTATGGCGCGAAGCTGGACACGTCGCCACCTGATCTTTACACATTGGCTTTCTTCTTTGAAGGATCAGTTCTGGCCTAAGCTCGACTGGCGTGTTGAGTGTTCGAGACAAGATACTTATCGACCTGGGTGGCGTTCCTCATCTGCTGGATGGCGGCCTGGTTGAACTCTGCAGAATCCTCATTGCCAATCATGTTCGGGGAGTGGCCGCCATGGTCGTAGGTCTGCTCGCGACTCTCTTCCTCGACAGGCTTCATTTGAGCATCAGTGCCCTGCCCTGCAAAGTTGGCTCTTGCGCCAGAGATCTAAATGCATGATGTTGAATATCAGAATAGATATAGTGGCATGATAACCCCAAATGATAGAGGAGTGCTGACCATGAAGGGAGGAAGGGGTGATATGTATAGCAGAATACACCTAATTCAGGTTGAAGGAAATGAGTAGGAATTCATATGATCAATGGTTGATTAATTAGAATAGAGCTGAGCTTACCTTGCATCGCACCACGCCGAGATCCTTGATAGGGAAGCCATTCATAACCCCGCTGCCGAAGCTGCTCTGGAAGAATGAGCCTGCGTGGGTTGCTGCTGGCCACCACCCATCCCTGGCTGCGCCAGGGAGTGGGGGTGGGGGGCGTCCCTGATTTCTCCGTCTTCGATGTCGCCAGTCTTGTCAGCCACCTGCTGTTACTTGGAATCGCTGTTCATTCTTATTAATTAATAGTGGTGATTAAGAATTTAACTGAAACATCCAAATTCGATTAGTGTAATATGAAATTAAAATACGTTAATAAATTTTAATACTAAATTTACAAATTCTCGATTCTGCAAATATATATACCATCCTGAATCAGAGTGGAATCGATCGATCTCAGCGCATACTATTCATCATCGATCATTCGACATATCAGAGTGTGCGTCATAACCCAATCATTCATATATCTCATTGGATTTATATGAATAGTACTTATTCATCATTCTGGGTTTTGTCGAGAATTGATTTTTTCAAAATCTATTTCAAAAATTCGACAAAACCCAGAATGATGAATAAGTACTATTTATATAAATCCAATGAGATATATGAATGATTGGGTATGTGACGCACACTCTGATATGTCGAATTATCGATGATGAATAGTATGCGCTGAGATCGATCGATTCCACTCTGATTCAGGATTGTATATATATTTGCAGAATCGAGAATTTGTAAATTTAGTATTAAAATTTATTAACGTATTTTAATTTCATATTACACTAATTGAATTTGGATGTTTCAGTTAAATTCTTAATCACCTCTATTAATTAATAAGAATGAACAGCGATTCCAAGTAACAGCAGGTGGCTGACAAGACTGGCGACATCGAAGACGGAGAAATCAGGGACGCTCCCCACCCCCACTCCCTGGCGCAGCCAGGGATGGGTGGTGGCCAGCAGCAACCCAACGCAGGCTCATTCTTTCAGAGCAGCTTCGGCAGCGGGGTTATGAATGGCTTCCCTATCAAGGATCTCGGCGTGGTGCGAGGCAAGGTAAGCTCAGCTCTATTCTAATTAATCAACCATTGATCATATGAATTCCTACTCATTTCCTTCAACCTGAATTAGGTGTATTCTGCTATACATATCACCCCTTCCTCCCTTCATGGTCAGCACTCCTCTATCATTTGGGGTTATCATGCCACTATATCTATTCTGATATTCAACATCATGCATTTAGATCTCTGGCGCAAGAGCCAACTTTGCAGGGCAGGTCACTGATGCTCAAATGAAGCCTGTCGAGGAAGAGAGTCGCGAGCAGACCTACGACCATGGCGGCCACTCCCCGAACATGATTGGCAATGAGGATTCTGCAGAGTTCCACCAGGCCGCCATCCAGCAGATGAGGAACGCCACCCAGGTCGATAAGTATCTTGTCTCGAACACTCAACACGCCAGTCGAGCTTAGGCCAGAACTGATCCTTCGAAGAAGAAAGCCAATGTGTAAAGATCAGGTGGCGACGTGTCCAGCTTCGCGCCATACCAGGAGGAGGAGTTCAAGTTCTCGTATGATAAGGATGAGGGCGATGAAGATGATGCTGGGGAGGTCTAGCGCCCCACCCGACTGACCATTATCAACACTGAGACGATTAACAACCAGGTGGTGCACTCCGTGCCCTCGCAAGACCTGGCCAGACTGGGCAAGTCCAAGCAGGACATCTACTCGATCCTGCTCACTCAGGGTAAGATTCGCTGAAATCATCGTTGTTTAGGCCAGTTCTACCTGCCACCCTATCAGGAGTGCACGCTCGAGTACATCCAGGGCATCTTCGTGGGAAGGAAGAAGGTACGTGGCTTGGTTCATGATTCAATTCGTTTGAGATTAATCTTGCTTTGTAATAGGTGCTGCGCAACCAGGACGTGCGAATCATCCATGTGCCGAAGCTCAACGAGCTGTCCGTGGTGAACCTGCTTGAGGACTTGTTGAAGGACAGTGAGATCACCCAGTACCTGCCTGAGATCAAGGGCAAGCATTCAGTGAACAGGCAGTTCCTTTACAACGTAAGTGATATTGATAGCTTTGGGATATATTGGTAGTAATACTAAACAAACTTAGTCAATCTAAACCACCCGGGGATTAACTAATCCCTTAACTTATCACCAATCCCTGATATAGATCATCAACACCGTGAAGCCCGACTTCTTCCCCCAGAACATCAAGGCCAGCTTGGAACACAGGAAGTCGCAGAAGGCCCTGGGCAAGAAGCAGTTCATTCATTTGACTGCGCAGATGTTCGATGTGCTGGAGAACGCAGTCACCTCCAACGTGAGCAACCGCGGCAGGGCCGTGAATCTCCTCAACAATGGCACCAAGAAGCGCAAGCGCCCTGAGAGATAGACGCTGTAGGCGAAGACCCCGAAGTTCCCTCTGTAAGCATTCACGTCGCGAGCAGATGAGTTGTCCCCTAGAGAAATGGTCAAAGCAAAGCGCAGATAATTGAACACCAACGATAACCCTACCCAGGCAAATGAAATGATGTTCATCAATCGCACACAAGCCTCATTTAGCAGCTCGTTGCTGAATAACACTAGAATCCAACCCCAAGGTTATCAGCAGCAGCAACAACAGTGACTACCGTGATTGATAACGCCCATATTTAAAGGGCTATTTTAATCAAACAAAGCAACTTCCCTTAAAACTAATTCTCCCTCACCAAATTCTCTCCAGTACCCTATATGCTTTCCCTAATTCACCCCAATTACCCAATTCACTAATTCACCATTGTCTTTTTACTTTATTCCCCAACACCACTTAATTTGTTCAGTGATTACTCCTTCCAAATCCCATTCATGCAAAACCCCTGAATGTAATTTGGAAGTTTTAATATGTAATGAATTGGTAAATTAAAAACTTGATCAAATTATTAAAATTATAACTCAATTTACAACAAAATTTCAACGTAATATATATATAGCAGAGTGTGATAGTAGTCGATTAACTTATTTACTATAGTATTGTTAGTGATACAATAACGCAGAGTCAATACAAGAGTGATATGTCCAAGTTCTGTTTAAACTGCTATTGCATTTTCTAAAACATAGAAGACATCAAAGCATCTTGGGGAAGGATGCGATCTTTGGGGTTAAAGCATAGCAACTGCTTAACGATCTTGAGGAGCTCGGTCTGGGGGTTTTCAATATCATCAGCCAGACTTATTCTTAGTAGTGTTTCGTCATGTCAATCAATTGGTCCTTTGATGCAGGCAAGCGACCCTTCGATGCCACCTGGTATAGAGTGATTCCAAGAGCCCATGAGTCCAGCTTTCTCGCATTGGCTGCAACCGTTATATCAACTTACTATATCTCAGGTGCTTGATACCCATAAGTGCCCTCGCCATTGGTGTTCGCCATTCCCCAGTCGCATAGCTTAGGTATCCATCGATCATCCATGAGAATGTTTTCGGGCTTGATGTCGAGGTGAGCAATATTCATTTTATGAGCGAATGCCACTGCCTTAATTATACCATAGCTTATAAAAGCCACTTGCTTGGGGTTCAGCCCTTCCTTCATCAATTTGCGGAGTTCAAATGGATAGTACTCGAGCACTAGAGCAACGTAATCATTCAAGAAGGTCACTTCGTTGAGCAGCTTTACCACGAATCTTTACGAGGGTCTTTCGTCCTGTTCAATATCTGAAGTTAGTTAAGTTCATTGTTAGGATTGGCTTGGCTAATAACTGGCACCTTCACTGCAACATGGAGAGTATTCTGGTTAGCCTTGAAGAGAACGTTTCCAGGGAGACACTAGCATTTGTAAACTCGGCCATAAGAACCAGAACCGATTAGCGATTTTACTTTCAAGTACTTCTTCTCCATCTCCCACTTTGTCAATTCGTCGATTTCCTTACATGCAGCATCCAAGTCTTCCTCCAGCTCTCTTTACTTATCGATTTCTTGATTTCCTTTTATATTTCACCCAGCAATTATTTGATAAGCCCTTCCCTTTTCAATGACAAGTTGTAATTATTGATGGCTCTTTGTAATAAACCCACTTGCTCCTCATTAAGCTTGTCCAAGCTTTACTTGCTTATCAGTGCTCTGTCTATGTTATCGATGGTTATCTGGCGCTTGCTTTGGAATTATTACACTACCGATTGATCGATATATTGATGTTTGGGGTTTAGTATTTTCAGACTGTACTCAAGTCCTTGGTTGTACTTGTTCTAATCGCTTGTTAGATTCTTGAAGTGGTCAATGCAGCGCTACCACCCTTGCTGCTAATCCCCTTTCGCCGTTGACTGATCCCCAGTTCGATTGAATTACTAGTACTGATCATTGTCAAGGTCTTAGAAATCCGAAATCTCCGACATTTGACTCATCTCGTTCTAATCGTTCTTAATCTTTTATTCTTGGAAATGTTCTATCGGTTTTTTATATTGGGGTTTTGGATGATGACAACTGACCCTGCTGATCCATGCAAGCTGTGTAAGTATGGCTCCTCTTCATCCTCTTGAATGGCGTCAATTGTTCTCAGTTGGGTTTGACTTTACCGTACACATAGAAGTTGAAGTTGCACTTACCGCCTTACATTCCAATTGACTTGTGTACAATAGTTAGCTCAAAATTTTGGAGCCCCAACTTTTCCAGAGTTATGTTGGGGGCTTGTGTCCAAGCCAGTGCTTATACCCAATGCGATTGATTGATAAGCATAACAATGCTTTGCTTGGTGGTCTTGCCTACACTCTTGCGTTTATATTGGAGTGCTACCTGAAAGTTGACTTGCCCAAAGCCTGAGCCTATATCCAAGAATACCGAATCTTCAGAGAACCCCAACTTGTAGAATGAAGAAATGATTTTGTCAACGCCCCCTTGAGTGATTTCCCCATAGCCGATTTGGGCGTTGCTTTCTCTCAATTGAGTCCCCATGTCAAGATTGTAGTGGGCTCTGGTCAAATGCAGATGCTTAAGTTGCTTTGATTAGTCCTTGGGCGTTGCTTCGTTGATATCTCGCCATTAGTAGTCTGAGTGCTTCTTGTATTTTATAACATAAAGTTGAGAGCTTCTTTCAAATCTGTTCCTTTCACTGACGATTCGATCTCCTCGATTCTATCTCCTGCAATCGACTGTTCTTCCTATGGGTAGACTCTTTCATTTGGTGTGTTGACTTTTTACTACTCATACCCAGCGTTGACAACAGATAGAGAATTGGATTTCACTAGATGCTAAAGAGATTTTGTGAAACTAAGCGAGGACAAGCTCTAATTGTATTCGGACCAAAGCCTTTGTTATTAGTCTTGAAAATCCAGTGGCTAATTAAAAAGGGGCCCCGAAGTTTAAAGATGTTATTGGGGTAATGGCTGCTAAGAAAAATTGATGCTGTTGGCACTGCTCACTATAGATGCTTGCATTGAGAGTGGATTAAATGGGGTACTCATAGGATGGGGATTGAACATCTCTTAGACTGCTGATTAAAGTCCAGTGACGGGGTCCAACTTATTCTGGGGTTTTGGCTTTGTACAAACTGGGTGGTGTGCATTTAGACTGGAAATCTAGCTTTACAGTTGCTGGCTTACCTCTACGGGAGCCAAATGCCTGAGTGGCTGCTCTTACATCAGATGGGTTTCTTCTTAGTTGTCGTCGATAAGAAGGGGATATTTTGGGGGTGAAAGTGAGAGATCCTGCATAATGGGGTCAGCAGCATCGGTTGGCTGATAAATGATGGGTACACTCGATTTGATCAAATTTACTTATTATTGCTGTAGCATAGGTTCAAAGTTCATGGATCCTGGCTGTTCATAGAATAGTTCTTCTTATGACCCATCAGTGAATGACTCTTCCATATCAAGCAACATATGGTCATTCACTATCTTGGCAGGCGTGGTGGAGGCGATGTGCCCTTCCTTCTCTTCCTCAACATGTTTGACATTAGGGCTCACTCTGACTTCTAGGCAATCATTTAAGAGAATAATTTATTACCTTTGACTTGATCGTGCTTCTTAACATGGGGTTTAGCTTGAAGGGGTACATGTCTCTTGGCTTTTGCAATGGTTTTGGTTTTTGAGAGTACCAATTACTACAAACACTTGTGCTTTCTCAAGCTGTCCTCAGAGATTGACTTATGGCCGCATATGTCACATGAGAACGTCTTACGATTCATTTAAAATTCTTCCCAAAACCCCGTGTGAACTATTTTAAGATGCTTGTAATAAGTAGAAGTGGCAGTGAATGTAGTAGTGTCAGTGCATTAATGGGGAGGAAGGGACACTACTTGCTGATCTTCTTTCTCTGATATTTTGGGGCAGCAGACTTCATTTTAGCGATTTCAATGTGTGCAAGTTAAATTGAAAAATTAATTACAATTACAATGCCTCTCTGGGGTTTTAAAGGAGCGGCGTCAAATGGAATTGCAGTTAAACATTTTTATAATGGAGCAGCTAACCAGTTGAGTTTGGTAGCTCACGACTGTTAATACATGTGTCATTTAGTTAGACAGCTTGAATATACTCAAGAGAATTGCAATTGCAGATTTAAATGCCAATGGAACATTTCCAGACAAAGGTTTAATTAATTAATGGCAATATTATTATAAGGAAGCTAAGATAAATATAGGAAGGTAAACAATCGCTATTGACTAAAGTAAGCAGTATAGTATGAAGTGTATTATGATAGAATGCTTAAGTAATAAGAAGTAGTGATTAGTGAATGGATTAGGGGAAATGAATTTTTATGTTTTGATTATTTTTCAAGTGGGGGTTTAGGAGATTTGGCATATCTAGTACTCAGGACTCAGGCAACTTGTTCTCAAAAATGAAGCTTGTGGATTCTGCAGCTGCAATCGTATACCCAAAGTTCCTTAGAGTAGAGTTTGACATAGTAGGTGGTGGTTGGTTTGCACTTATTGCCAGCAGTCATATCGGGGAGGTTGAGAGCCTTCTTTGCCTTGTCCAATTGCTTTTAAAGTCTGGGCTTCAACTTGGGCTGTGCTATTACTTAATCTTTAATATCGGGATACACCTTCCTTTCTAGCTTCTCAGCATCATTACTCTTGAGTACTACGGCCTTGGGGTCAAGCAAAACCCACATCTGATCCTCCAGCTCCCTTGCGACAGCAAGAAGTCTTGATGCTTTGGTGCATTTATAACCCACACTCCTCATGGATTTGTTCTCCTTCAACCATTTATCGAGTAAGATATTCAGGCACATGAATCTCGAAGTTTGGGGTCTGCAAGGAATGTCAACGAAGAAGTTGACCAGCGATTGGAGTATCATGGCAATTCGCACCCCCTGAGTTGTCAATGCTCGTGTTGAATTAATAGCGTGTCTCGAAGGATTGCACAAAGTTTTCGACTTGTGATTGCGCTAGAACTTGCCAGGCTTCCAAACAATAGAGGTGTTGAACTCGACGACTGGGAACTTGTCAACTTTCAAGAATTCAAACACGTCAACTTGGATATCACTTAGAACTTTGAAATATGAAAGCTAATCGCTCACATCGCAATTGTATTCGTCGATAAAGGAATGGAATAGCTTACTGAAGCTCTTACGGAGCTGGCCATTTAAATAGCTTTGGAACACTGTGGCTTTTAAAGGGTTGAAAATCTTTAAGTACTTCTCAGGCATTTTCTCTATAGTCCTTGGTGAGAGATAGAATAATTCTTACCAGTGGCGACCTCGCCATAACGCTTATTTAGTAATGAGAGGTAAGCTGTGTTATAGACCATGTTTCTTAGCTCAAGCAGCTGCTCTGGTTGCAGCATCAATACGATGTTGAGCTTACGTTCATTCAAGCCGTCGGCAGTGTCTTCCAAAATAGCAACTGCCTTCATTATGCTCACCTACATATGGATTTAAAATCAATGTCTTACGATTTGTCTGGAATCTCTAGCAAGGTAAATGGGAGTAGAGATTGTGAAAGGTTCCAGTGATCCTTTAGCATGAGATCGAATTTCATTAACTTGACTTGGGGCTCAGGATAGTTGAAGAAATCATAGGCAGTGTCGATAGTAGAGCCAGTCATCACTTGGGGTTGTTTGGATTCCTCAAGTTGATTTTCCTTGACTCCCAATAGTTGAAGGCCAGCTTAAGTATTCATAAATGAAGATGGGGCAAAATTAGGAATAGCAGTGTCAATCACGACTTCTTCAGCGTCAGAGTCTTCTATGATTAAGGGCTTGTGCATGCGTTGATGGTGTCTGCTCATTGTGCGTTTAAGCATCCATTTGCCAACTTGGCAAGGAAGTTGGTCGAACTGGCTCTACGATTTTGCATATCTAAAGTTAATAAATAAGAAGGGAATTCTTACTTTGAGAGTTGGTTGCTGCTCTGGTTGCTGGCTTGCTTCAACTGATACCTTAACATTTAAATTAATATTTTAGGGAGATAGTTGGCAGAGATTCATGACTGCTGAGAAGCAGTCTTTACTGTAGTGGAAATTTTCCGTCTAAATAGAAATTGGTAAAGTATATAAAGAGTTTTGGGTTTAAGAGCAATATATATATATTAACTTACTAGAGCCATGATTAAGGTAAGTCCAACCATTAATTTACGCCTATTGCTGGGTAGATGCCGCAACCCATCATCATTGCGGCTGGCCATTGACGATTTTTGCCATCATTGCCCAATATTCATCGGATTGCTGGAGTGGTCAGCGAATTGAGTGGAAATTTTGTGATTTGGAACTTAGTTATAAAAATTGAATTCAGATTTTAGATTTTAACTATAAATTATTAAACATACCCCTCTTATCTACTCATAAATCTCATTATACCCCCAACCTCTCTCATTACTCTCTTTAATCCCTCAACACTCTATTTAATTATCTCATATTCATTCAAAATCAATCAATCAACTATCAGGGGTTTGGAGTTTTGTTGGCTTTGCCAACCATATTTTTGAACCCCCTCAGATCGGTAGGTCGGTGACCCCAATTTCTGATCTGAGGCCACTTTTCAGGGACCTCCTCATTTCCCCCGGATGCACCATGAGGTCTACCCTTGAGTCTCAGATCGACCCCAAACCACTCCCAGTCGTCTAGAAATCCAAGCCTCACTACATAAACATAAAAAAAGTTGGTTTTAGAGTTGAGGAACCGCGGATTTAGAAGGGGGGGTCGAATTATATTCAATTCCAAGTTTGAAAGTGCCTATACTATCCCTAACGGATTATAGAGTATGACTTATATGATTTTACAAAAATTATTTTCCAATCTCCTCCCCATCCCACCATCCCAACCCAAACATCGCTAATACACTCTAGATCGACGAGATAGAAGGAAAGAAGCCGATTGGTGTTGGGAGTGGCCATATCCCATCTTGAAATGTCAGGGCGGTCCTAACGGCCATTTTGGCCTTGAAATTTTCAAAAAAGTGCCTCCTCCTTACCCCTTGAGTCCAGCCCAGCTCTACCCCATGTGATATCTATGGTGGCTAATTGATCATAAGCATTGATAATAGTGTTTATTACTAATAACATGTAGTTTTAGGGAAGATCGAGCAATAGGGGAGGTGGCAGGCTTCAAATACCAGGCAAATGGGGTCTTATTTGGACTTATTAGGCCTTAAGACCTAGAATACGGAACTTTTCCGGAACAGCACTTTGGCTTGGCTAACTTTATGACCCATCCACCTGAATTTCGGAAATTTTGTTAGGATAACTAGGTATTGGTGCTGTTGATAAGAAAATAACATTAAGATATGGTAGAGATGATAGAGTAAGCTTAGAGGGCAATAGACCAGCCCAAAAAACGGGCTTTAGCTTGGATTTTAAGGTTAAAGTGAAGATTATTACTTAAAATTAATACTATTACTATTCAAACATGCCTCGCTGAGGCTCGATTGCTTCCAAGCAACCCTTCCCCAGTGCAATAAACACCAGAGATTGGCTGCCCTGGCCAGATGACCCTTCGACAGATAAATATGATTGTCAGAGTCAGGTCATAGCCACCACACAAACCCTAAAGACTTAAACTAAGAAGCTAACAAAAAACTAAACACTGTGAGCCAGGTATTAACCCAGCCACCACTTAGCTTAGGCAACGAAGAAACAAGAAGTAAAAGACTCAAACAAAACAAACAAGAAGTGAGTAGCACTGCAAGCAGGTGACCTGCTGAGATGAGTTCTCAACTGCTGTTGACCTAAAGTAGTAGTAGTTAAGAGTGTAAATATCACTTACCAATACAGAGTACACTCTCAAGTAACAGAGTAAAGTTAGTAGTAAGTTGAGCTCAGACCAGCTCTAAGTTTAAGTAAAGTAAGGTAAGTTCTTCTACCAGCAACAGCCCTGCAAAGCCCTCGGCGAGGATACAGCCTGAGAGGTCTTACGCCACTTCGGCCTTCAGGGTATGTACCCCAGCCCTTGAAGTGAGAGTCTCTTACAGTGCTTAGGATTGCTGGTTTTAAAGTCAAGTAAAGCTTAAGTTTTACAAGTAAAGTTTTAATTTTCAAAAGTTGCTCAAGAAGCTAATTTACCTACAGAAGTTACTAAAACCTAAACTAAAGTAGTTATTAAAGCAGTAAAAGCTAACAGCAGCTAGAATTAAACTCTATGAACCAACCATCGGTTCCTCCAACTTTCTATAAAATAATTATAGAGGCCTAGCCTCCGAAAATTCGCGAAAATTCCGAATATTTGCTGAATAATTTTACTAAAGTAAAGTTGGAATTAATTATTGTTATAATAATTAAAATTTTTGGTTTGATTTTTAAATCATTATTAGTGTGGTGGCCACCACTATTTGTCTCCTTTTTATTTTGTTGTTTCAACTTTTTTAGATTCGGCAAGCAGAATTCAGAATGAGCATCAGCATCAGCTTCAGCAATGATTTTAACAGTAAGTATTTTTCCAAAATTATTTTTAAGAATCTTTTACTTTTTGTTAATTTTCTTTTAGATTATAAAGCAGAAGTCACAGATGACAGCAGCAACATCAGGTGAAGATTCAATGATTTTAATTAAAGGTAAGCATTTTCCAATAATCTCTTAAAAATATTTACTTCTTAACGTTTTAATTATAGGTTCAAGGTTGGAGAGAGAGGTGGGGTGGAACTCCCCACAAAGAGATAAATTACTTTGATACGAGCTTAATGCACCTCTTACGCGCTTCAATGCACCCTTTACGAGCTTCAATGCACCACTTTACGAGCGTTATGCACTCTTACGCGCGTTTACGCACCTTACGATTTCCCTTCTGTTCAAGATTAGGTGGCCACCTTAAGATTATTAGGGTTTTAGATTGTCTGAACCTCCTTCTCTTGTCTTTCTTTTTGTTTTTTCCTCTCGGCTGGTCTGAGCTCAGTTTATTGCTGAGCGAGGGCTGGCTGCTAGCTTGGCAATATTGAATGATTTCAATATTTATTTTGATTATTAACAAGCCTCTTATTCTTAAATAATTCCAACATTCTTAGATTTTGTTTGATTTACTTAATTTATCAAAATCTTTGATTTAAGATTATGATATTGATTATCTTAATTGTATTTAGTTTAAGTTCTTCTAATAACTGTAAAAGTAGCATCCCTTAGTTTAGTTTTTTTGTACTTACCTATATTCTATAATAATTTCTTAAAACTTACACTCTCTGTTCTCTAATTATTCTTATAGTGTCATGTGCAAGGTCTAAAACCCAAAACCCTTAGAAAAAATTATTAGCATGTTTTGGGGTTTTGAAATTAATTTGATTTGACTTACTTGAATTTCTAAGCCAAAAGTGAGTTGTAGTTTAGAAATCGCTGCCCAAGTTCTGTAATTCTGCTTTAACACCCACTCATCCTCAGCCACTATGGCTGGCACTCTGTGCAAGTTAAGGAATGAAGCTTACCTACTTATCCTACTTCACGCTTCTTTGCCCTCCCTCCCTCCACAAGAAACTCACCAGCTCAATAAGTGTTCAGCAGAGCTGCATCGTAAAGCTCGATCCTATACTGGATTAACTGGCATTAGAATGAGAAGCAAGTTGATATGCTTCCCTTCGAAGCAGAGTGCTCTCATTGAACAATAACTTTAGCATGTAAAGCAAGCAGCTCACACCAGCTGCTCCAAACTGCAACGCAGACCCAAGTCTTCTGTATATTGTTAATGATATAGGCAGATACTTACAATTGTAGCTTGGTCAAGGCACAAATCGCGGAGTGCGATAACGCAAAGTAGAGAGTTGCAGTAATCATAGCAATCCAGCACAGCACAAATAGCATCGCACTCTCCACTTCCACGTTGTAGGCATGCTAAGCATCATCAGCACAGAGAATTCATGAGCAAACCAGCCTCAGCAGTGAGACAGCCTCAGTTCAGCAGATCACGACGATTGAAGCAGTGAATTAAAGTTTTATAAGCGTGTGAAATTAATATTCGATGGGTTACATCGAGAGTGAATTAGGGAAGTGAATTAGGTATTAAATAACGTAAATTAAATCAAAGACTCTATATCATCTGAGGGCTCTGCTCTCAAGTGCCCCTCCTCTCTCTAGCATCAGCTGCAATGCCATCTGCTGATCAAGCACAGCCTAGAAAGCATGTAGGACTCGCCATTAGCAGGAGTGATGAGCACTCTCACTGGGTCGTTGTTTGAGGAGGCCACTGGAAGTTTGAACTCGGCTCCAGCCTTTACACTGATGTTGAATTCCTCGCACTTGCAGAAGAGGTCGCCTTTATGGTTCTCCACCTCGAAAGCATCATCTTGCTGCAGATACTTGCGTTTCCTGTACACCTGCACCTAGTAAGCGTTGGGCGTGTTGTGCTGGTAGACGAACTGCAGCCTGAGTGGTTCATTCTGCTTGTCCCTGTAGTTTAGCTGTTCCATGTGTGCCTCCTGGTTTTTAATTTACTAATAATTAATAAGTGGGAATTAGAATATAAAGCACTGTTGTAGTGTGAAGGGAATTCAGGCATTTTAACGCACTCTGCGAAGCAAAGCGGTTGATGGGCATGAGAAGTAAATTATAGAAAGTAATTAATGAATAGTAGACTTTTGATGAGAAAGATTTAGACATCCTAAATGTGTACAGTTGTAAAGTTTAAGTTTTATCCAATATAAAATCTATGAAATAAATGCTTGAATATAACAAAATATAATGAGTCTGTTGATCCAAGCTGCCCTTAGGTGTGAACATCATTTCAGGTTGACAGCTTCATCATAATCTCATTCATTATTCAACTCTTAAGCAACTTTTTCTGCTCCTTGATTTCCAACGGCTTGTTCAATGGGAGCTTAGTCTCTTGCAGCTTTATCTCTGGCATCCTGGTCAGCGTTAGCTTGATCTCCAACGTCCTGGTCAATGTGAGCTTGATCTCTTGAAGCATTTTCTACTTCAATCATCTGCTTCTACTGAGTTTCATCATGTGACTGTGATTGAGAAGTCTAATTAGGTTTGGGTCTAGGGATGCTCATGATACTAGTTTGCTGCTTCTTAAGGTGAGGCTGTAACGCAGATCTGCTTAAAAGGTCAGATCTCTGAGGAGTAATACCCTTACTAGTCGTGCCATCACTGGTAGAAGTCTCATGATGGGAACTACCAGGTAACTGGTTTGAGTTTTACTGAGGTATAACCCCAAATTGATTCTGCCCACGATCGTAGAAGTATTACCAAATAAAGAATTCCCAGCCTCAGGTTTCTCCATACTATTGAATATTTACTGTTATTATTCCTTAGACGTCATCATCCCATGATTAAGACCAGCGTTTTGTTGGCCGTAACCATGGTTTTAATTTTACAATCCCGTATTTTCGTCTGAGATATCATAAAGACCTGGAATTGTTCCATCATGCTTCCTACCCCACGTGTCATTGCAACCTTAAGAGTTAGTTTATGGAACATTTCCATCACCAAGGAGTTAACCTTAGTTGATAGAGTGTTGTTAGTCTGGTTCAATCTGTTGAATTTAAGTACCGAGTCCCTTATCTGGTTAATTTTCATCATCCACGAGTATGACCTAAGTTTTATCTTCATCAGTATCGAATTATTTAACACTTGATGGCCTCTACCTTGAATTGGAACCCGTTTGATTGCTATCCAGTCTTGAATTCGAAGCATTTGCGTTAGCTTACCCTCTGTTTAAGGATAGGACCTCTTTGCTTTGATTTTAAGAAGGAATATCAAGTAGTTTTGGCAGTTTTTTATGTAAGAGCTACCTTTACTTTTGTCTCTATTCCTATCTGCGGGTAACATCTTCAGCGTAATACTTGTACATGTCATTACCAATCGTTTCTCTGCTCTGAGTTTACTTGAAGCCTTCATCTTGCTGGTAATTTTTCTGACCCTAGAAATCATTCATGCCATAGTTTATGTTGCTTCTAAACATTTCCTTTCTGTTTAAGTTGTACCCTGAAGGAAGCTGCTGCTGCATCTGATTCATGTTAGTTGACAATCTAGACTACTATTAATCCCTTTGCTGGTGATAGTTTTACGAGTAGTTTTGGTCAACTCCTTCATAGAATTACTGTTGATTGGGGTAATTTGGAAATGTTCCGATAGGTGTAGTTCCATAAATTTCAGTAGGATTTCTCTGCTAGAATTAGTTCACTGATGAGAGAACTTGCTGGATTTGCATCTTGTCCTGGTACTGTTATCTATGTTGCTCATGTACATTGTCAAATGCTTGCGACTATCTTATAGAATGGGACTGCTGATAAGGATTTGCTTGGCTTGGCTGTCCATAATTAGAAATCCTTGAGGGAGTTTGTGAAAGTCTTTAGCTCTGCCATCAAGTCTTCGTCTTCCATTTCTACATCTTAGTCAGAATCACTAATCTATATCATGCTGTTGAGTGTAAGTCCTTCAAACATTACAGCGTTGTCATGATCATTTGAAAGCTAGTTAATTTTTCTGATGTAGAATGATGGGGGGTTAACAATCACTTTCCTATAAAGAAATGTTGAATTTAAATCCACTTACTGAAGAGTGTCATTCTTTTTGGAGCTGTAGTGTAAAAACCTGTTCTTGAAAGCTTCTAAGTGGAGAAGCCATGGCGAGTTCTCAAGCAGAGCTTATTCTCTGGCAGACAGTCCATCTAGATTTTTGATTGGAAGTCTCTTTACTTGGTCTTTTAGGGCAAGAAAAATTTCGTCACCATATCTCTGTTGTTTTGAAAGATAATTATCTGGCCAAGGAGGATTTCTCTATGCTTAATCAGCGAGGCTTTGAATAAGACCCATTACAATCTTTAGATCATCAGGGATTGACCAGTTGAGTGCCATTACGAGAGGATGGAATTCATTCTCCTTCAGTTAGAGATAACTATAGAATTTTAATCTAAAATATCTTACGTTGATTCATAAATCTTGAAATACTCTTGGTAAGATTTATGGATAAGTTCCATAAAAGTTTCATGAAGACTTTCGAGTACATCCTGTGCCAATAAAAGATCTTTCCTTGAGGTTGTGCGAAGCTCTGAATTTCTGGGAAGGTTTTTAACCAAGGTGACGAGTGTGTTAAACTGATAGATTGAGTTAATAATGCTTAGAGGCCTGTTAGGATATCCCTTCTAAGCTACAAACACACCATTATTTATAGCCTCTGAGCATTTACCCTAAAATATTTAGCTAGCATTAAATTCTTACTTAACATATCAGAGCGTTCTTAAATAGATTTATTAGCAAATCTATCAACAAATTCAATAATGTAGTCGAAATTCTTGTAGTTCGAAAGTGGGGTCTTGTTGTAAATGACTAAGTCATTCGGAACTTCCTTCCATGTCTCACATTTCGAGGCTTTTTCATAGGTGAGTCTTATCACTTGATTCTGAAGGTATCCAATTCCTCTATGCAAATCAATGTACGCCTGATGAAGATTAGTTGATGAGTACCTATAAATTAAGTTAGACAAATGGAAATGTTACATAGAAAAGAAACGCACGAAAAATTAACGAGTCCTGTATTGAAAATCGTCGTATTAGTATAGAATAGTCTTCTCCATTTCATATCTTAGCTTGCACCCATAGAATCGCACTTCGAAATACCTACTTCATACCTGTAGAGAACGCGGGGTCTTCAGTAAAATCATGTATAAACACCTGGCAAGCTTCTTTCAATTCATTATTCTTCGAATCGATACTTTTGGGGATCAACACAGTCTTTTTACTGTACGAAGATTTGATCGTCAATGATTTATCAGCATTCTTGCGGATGACACCGAATATTGACTGAGGAATGTCTCGACCACGTTGATGGAAGATCAGCTCTACAATGATAGAGTTCCTGTCGTCTAGATAATCAGAGAAAAGCTTTTCGTTATCAGAAAACTATTGGCCGAAGCTGCCAAGCTCATAGAAACTTGCCTTATTGTAATCTATTGTACCGAGCCTTTTGAATACATATGTTCTAGAGAGCTCATCGAAGACAAGCCAGTCGAGAGCATGCAAGAGAGGAAACTTCATGGGGTTCAAGAAGAGGGGGTTCACAATAGGCTAGGGGGCTGCTTTGAAGAGTGCACATAGTAGCATACAGAATGATCTCCTTTCGATATAAACCAGGCCATCGCTCAAGAGGTTCACAAGTTGCATGAGTTAGTCAAGGTAAGGAGTCGAGTGTTGGCAATTGAGCACTTTGCTGCAGAAGTTTACATTGGGATTGAATGCATGCTTGTCCCTGTACTGGTAATCCTTGATACTGTTTGGTTAATGGATGAATCGATGAGGAGTAAACATTAGTCTGTAAACAGAAGCGTTAAAGAAGGGAGAACCAGTGTAATTGTACCAAGAAGACTCGAAATTATCCTGTATGTACTCAAAGCATTCATTAGCTTTCTGAATCATGAATGGGTATTGGAAATATTCTGAGGGCAGTAACTCTTCAAATCTCTCCTTGACATACCAACAGCGAGTGAATAAGAAATGGCTGGGGATCATGTCAAGCTTGTCCTTGACTTAGCTTTGAAGATGCTTACTCAACATTTTAGCTTAGAGTCTTCTGGTGGTATTTCTTGCGAGAACTTAATGGGTATCTGTGTTGCTCAAACTGCTTTGATTGGCATTGACATTAAGCATTTACTGGTCTTCTTCTCCGTCATCGGGATCACCACCACCAATATTATTTTAGTTGAGTGAATTGAGAGAGGTTTTCTGTCTCTTTAATCTCTGCTTTTCATTATCTTTTATCACGTCTGAAAGGTCTACTTACTCAGCTCTCTTACCAAGCATTCTCTTGTACGTTGTTTGAGTAATTAGCTGAACCTCTCGGTCTTTTTCAATGAAGCAAGATTTTCTTTTCATCTCAAGTTGATATTAGACCACTTTTTCGTTTGCAAAGAAGAAGTCAACAGCACAGGTTCCAGAGTTCATTTTTTGGGAATTCTAAAGCATTTCCAGAAGAGGGAACTCACCGAAGCAATCACTCTTCGTGTATTTCTTTTCGAACTGGGTGAGAAGTTAATTCACATCTCTAAAGTAGTGAGAGGTTTTCAGGTCTTCCGCGATGGTGTTCTTGAGAATAATCTCATAGTCCTCTTTTAGCTTTGCCTCAATCAATTCCCAATTGAAATTATCATTAGGATTGGGGGGAACGCTTTAGTTCATGTTAATCATGCTTTCAGTAACACCACATGCAGGTAGTTCGTAGTTAGAAACTCTCATAGCGCAGCTGAATTGGCTTCCATAAGCTGATTTCCTGGTCTGGCTTTGGCGATGTCTGTCATATCGAGTCTCCCTTTCCTCTGAATGGTCAGAGTTGTTCAAATTGCTGCTCTTTCTCACACTGTAGGGTTATTTTTAGCTGGGCTCTCTCTGGCTTTGAAGTCTGCTTCTTGAGGGCTCTGGGGTATAGCAGTCTCTTTATTTGGCAAACTTGCTCTTGGAATCGCTTTCGAAGGTGGTCTTCTTCACTGAGGGGATGTTTCTCAGGTTGTAAGGAGTGGTCACGCGTTACTTCATCTGTTTGGGGGATTGTTGATCATCATCATCCTCATCATCATCATCTTCAACATAATGATTGACTTGGGTGCGACTTTTCGAAGAGTTTAGGCTGCTTGCTGCTGGTTTAGGTAGAGGGTTGGTAGGTGATGGGTTTGAACTTTGTCCCCTTGAGGTCTTCTTCAGTCTCTCAGCTTCTTATACCACAGCTTCATCTGCCAAAGCCTCGATTTCCTTGACAAAATCTTGTTCTGTGGGATCGTTGTACTTGGCTTTGAAAGCATTCAGAAGATCAACATCATCTTTGATCTCGAGTCCTGAAATCTTGAGGAGTCTCTTGACATTTTAGTTGGTCGTAGGCTTGGTGAACTTCTTCTCTTGGTAGTCTGCGGGCATAGGGTAATTAACTTAAAATGAACTACCACTGATGGTATAGTTGGTCTGGCTTTGAATTGAACTTTTCTGGATCTGAATGTTGATGTTTTTAGATTAAATCAAATCATCCATGTCCTTGCGGAATTATTCTGCCTCGGCGAGAGTGAACGTAGACTGAGTGGCAGTGTTAATGCTAACCTGACTCATGATCTATGAGACAAAGTTACTGGCTGGCTTGCAAACGTACTCGGTCAGAATAGGGTTCATTCCTTTGCACTGGATCAGCTTCTTCATGAGCAAGGCGATGTTGAATGGATTTCCTGATGCGAGGAATTCGAGCAAGGAACAGTTGAAGAAGGTTTTGCTTGGAGTTCTTGCACTCCACAGTCACTTTGGCATGTTGCAGCATCAATCTGATGGCACGATCCCCTTACATAGCTGAAGAGATGTGCCTGAGTTTATCGAAATCGGTGTTGGAGAAGTTAAAAGTTCCTGTGGGAAGCAGGAAATC
>ARYC01000175.1:0-12182 GCA_000711775.1 Oxytricha trifallax | reverse complement strand
TCACTTAACTTAGGATTTAGATGATGATTATGATACCAATCCTCGCATTCAAAGCACTATATCATAAATTAGTCGATCAACTCAGTTTGGTGAGGCTGCTTGCAGTAACAGTAGATATCAAAGAAGTTCTGATTGTATCTATTCTGATCGTTTTCGTAGTCTTCCTTATTTTCATATAGGGAACATGAGAAAGGCATGCGTCCATTACCACAATCACATCTGAAATCAAGTTTAGCGTAAAGTTCAACTACATCATGATTTTCGTGGCAGTGTAACATACATCCTAGACATATGCCATGAGGCTTCAGTTCCTTCATTAACTCAGGAAAAGCACAGAAACCCTGTTTCATAATCTTTTCAGCATCCACTTCTTCAGCACCTGGTAAATTTTTAATTTATTCCATGTAGCATGTGATGCAGCTATAGACTTACTAATAGATGTAGCCATCAGTATATCTACACTTTTTTGTGAGCTCTATAGTTAACGGTTATCATTTGAATAAATCTTATCGGTATAATTTAGTTAATATAAATTAAATTGCGCACTAATTTCGCACAATTTAACTTTTAGTTTAGATTTTTTTGTAGTCTAATTAATCAATCAGCAATACTTACCATTTTTACTAAGCTGATTGTGCAGTTTTTCCTCTCTTTCAGCATCTATGTAGAGCTGCGATAATGTCTTAACATCTTCCTCGTCACTCTCTTCAACCACTGCTTGGCTCTTAGTAGCACTCCCCAACAACTTTGTGGGACTCTCTGGATCCAAGAATTCTTTCTTCTCTTTAGAAAATTTATTTGCATTTTCAATTTTAGATGGAGAATTCGATATATCTTCCTCAATTTGTTGATGCAATTATTGCTGAATCTCATTTTTTTAAATTTACTATTATTAATTGCTGCCGCTTTCGATTATGTTCTGAGAACTAGATCCATCTTAAGTGCTGCCTTGATTTGAGATTTCAGCTTAATTTTATAGCTTATGCATTTCTGAGTTGGGAGATAGGTGGGTCTCTGGTTTTTGAAATTCAGAGTCAGGTTGTGCAATGTTTTTCTAGAGATCGTTGTTATTTTCAAATTTTTCCATCTAATTTAATTTGATTATAATTTAGTAATTCGAATTTTTTTTATGCACTATGAATTCTACTTAGATTTGTTTCAATCAATTTATTTTATAAGTGATAAATTAATAATCAAGGTAATCTCTAAATATTCATTTTATTGAAGATTACTTCATTTTCATAACTCTTCAAATTTAATCTAAAACATGAATTCCAAGATTTTTTAATCTTTACTTTTCATTCAAACCTGAAAATTCTATTAACTTATATCAGTTCATTTTGCTCATCATTCTATCAATCATGTCTTTAAGTTATTGCTTATTTTCAAAATTATTATGATCTTCTCTGTAAGTTTTAATGTAAGTGGAGTATATAAAAAGCAGCACAATCATAATTAGCTTAAATTGTAATATCATCTTTTCAACTTCTTATACTTCTTGGCTATCACTATAATCCATATAACTGCTTGCTGTTTTTGCCTTATTGTCAAATCCCAAGTATATGTTCTTTATCAATCGATCCTATAAGTTAATTAGTTTCCAATTTCAAGTTTGATTATATCAATATAAACTTGGTGAATACTTACTGCAAAAGGGGTGACTGAGATACTCATAACAAATTTTATTGAGAAAAATTGAATCCAAACCCGCTCCTCTGCAGTGGGATATTTCCTCTTCATTGTTAAAATCAAAAGGACTCCTGAGAATATCATAGCAACTCCAGCCCAATGATTCATTTTCTTAAGGTTTGCATCGTCATGTAAGTCAAATGTCCTAAAATCTACTGTGTTTTAAAGCACAATTAAAGATGCAACAATAAATGAAGAAAATAGATGCAGCAAACGTATTACTCTTTTCATTTTTAATTAAAAAAGTAAACAATTTAGTTTAAATTTCGAATCAAATCAATACTTTTGGCAAATAAATACAAAAAGATAGTTCAAGATTGCGCCAATATTTCAAGTTAAATAATCAAGGTATAATTAAATTAGGGTAGCTCTATTTTACATTTAAATTTACATTTTGTTCAATTACTTAGCGAAAGCTAATTCTATTAAAGCTCTCTTAATTTGCATAAATATTATTAAGACTTTTTCTCTCAAATAAAAGGATATACTTTAAAAAAGTTATAATAAACACTAATTTTTTTATAATTTGATAAGTAGCTTACTAAATTTAAAGTGAGGTAGGTTATCTGTTAAAATTGAATTTTGGGAGATACCGCTCTCTTCCTGTTTCACAATGCTTAGCAAAGTACCATTTTTCAATTTTAGCCGGACTTACTTGACCTCTTTATTTAAGCTGTCTGCCTATGACTAGATCTAGCTCATTAGACTGTTTAGGTTCACAGCTTTTACTTATTATATTTTCACTGAAGTTTGTTACTAGAAGCTCTTAGTTTTCTTTATTGGCTTAGACTTTTAAACAAATATTTTTGAAATATTGTTGAGTTTTATTTGATTGACAAAATAGTTATACACTAAATATACTATATTCAAATTAATAAGATTTTACTTTCATATTTTAATAAACAAAAATTCTATTTTAAAATATCTACTATAATTTTTAAATTGTATCTTTACTGACCAATTATTCTATTTATAAGTCACTCTATTTAAAAGAAAGAAGTCTGGCAAGGGAAATTACGCATCTTTAAACTCTCCAAAAATGTGCATAAAGAATTATACTTTCTTGTAAAATAAAACAAATTAGATAATTTTTAACTTTGCAATCATTTGATGAATTTAATGTGTATAGATCAAACTAAAAATAATATAGAATAATTGAGTATAAAATCCACAAATGTGTTGTTCATTAATAATCGTAAAATTTTAATGAACTTTTCCGCAATCACTTTTTCAAATAAGGTGACTAGCTTTTTTTGAGTAGAGTTAGTTTCGTATTTAGAGTCGATCTCGAAAGAGTTATCTAATGAAGGGTTCGAAGAGTGAGTGGTCTCCTCTGACCCATTTATTTATTCTGTGAGGCTTCCCTAGTGCATCAAAGTTTAAATATATGCATGCAAAAATCATTTTAAATTATACAAAAAATGACTTTTTAAAGTCAAGTCTTCAATATTTGCGTTCATTATATTCCAAAGTATGTGAGAATGAATTCTAGGGCTTTGCCTCCTTAAATGTTAATTTTAAATTAAATTTTAAATTTAAATACTCTCTTATCATTTAAAGCTCATATTTTGACTCAAGATTTAAAATGATTTAAATTTGAATAATCTTATAAGCATATTATCATTATAGTTGATCGTCTAGATAAACTTAAATTATTAGACTTAAATTTGAAGAAAAAAACAAAATTTTTTAAAATAAGTTTACATCATGCACATAGGGCATTTCTTTTCGACCATAAGCCATTGATCAATACAATCACAATGATAATAGTGATTACATGTGAGCACCTTAATGACATCGTTTTGCTTCATCCCATCAAAACATATGGCACATCTCTCTTTCTATGTTGAACTTTAACTTACAATCTATGACTAGTGAAGTTCATCTTCTATCATTATAGACCCAGAACCTGCATTTAGGTTCAAATTATCTGCTGAGTCTTCAAGAATTGGCTCTTCTTAAGAGATGTTTAACTAGTCCATAATTTGATCTCTTTCTTTGATAACTTAGCGTCTGATTGAAGAACCGATTAAGTCTACGTCCTTTCGTTCCTCATCTTCTTCGTTGCAATTTTCGCATCCTTCTTCATCCTCTTGAATGCCTTAGAATTAGAAGCCTCTATTCAGTCTTTAGATTGACATGTTACAAATGACTTGAGCTTAAGAATAAAAGTATTTTAACTAGGAAGTTACTATAAGCTTGATGATTATACTAATTTATTGGTAGTCTTCTGTTAATGATACCTTCATCTCCGTCAACTATTTCATCAAGATCTTCATCCGCAAGTGCAAAACTCATGCTTCCGCAATTCGATCGTCTATGATTCATAATATTTTGCATTCGTTTCTTTTTGCTTTTCTTAGTTTCTTCAAGTTGATTTTTGATTAGAAACTTCTCCATTGCTTATACAGCCTCCACAGTTTAGTTCTTGCCAATATTTTGCTTAATTTCTATGTATTATATTACATCTTTCTTTCGCATTCTTGGGAACTTATTTATTTAGTCTCTTGAAAGGCCTTTGCTTACAAAGCCTATTCTTTCCTGCAATGCGAGAAGTTCTTCGTATGTCATGTTGTCTGGGTTTATATATTCAAAGAGATGAGCTCTCTCGTCTGCCACGTCGTATTCATCCATGCCACCATCGTCTACAGAGAAACCTGCGTGAAGACCCAATCCTGGTACTATTTAATTGCTTGCTTAAGGACCCATATTTCCTTAGTTTATGTTGCTATTATGTGAAAATCATTTAATTTTAATGTAATTGTTTTATTTCTTAATAACTTAACTGTTTATTAAGCAATAATTGAGTAGTTGTTAAGCAATCTATTTTTTAGCATTAATTGAGTAAAATTTACTGTAAATATTTTTGATTAAATACCCCGTTGTTTCTGGGGAGAGCATGGTGTCTCTCTTCGTCCTCAAGGTCCAATTAGGAATCATCAGAGTTATAGACAGGCTGTGGATGATGCTATATAAGCCTTCTTCCAGTTGGATTTCCAGTAGCTCCCAGCAAAATATAGCCATTCATTTCATAAGGTTCATCTTCAATCATTGATTGTGAATCCCCATTTATACCTCTGAGAGGTGGACCATGACTAAATCCACGAATTCTATCAGAGTGTCCGACTGGATTCTATCCCATTACCTATTGTTGCTATTGTTATTATCTTCTGGAGTTGTTAAAAACATTTTACAACAAACTGCCTCCACTTTGACCAATCATGTTCATAAGTTAATTATGAAGGTTCTAGTTAGTTGATCTGCGCTGTTGGATTAACTAAAGCTAATTATGGATGCTTTGGTTCGCAACCCTGTTTGGATGGTGACGCATTTTAAACCCCAAATATCATTTATATAAACATTTCCTCTTCTTAGAATAAATCGTCAAAATTGAAAATTGTTTGTGCATTAAGATACTATTTTTATGTGTTTTTTGAATTCTCATCTAAGGTCCATTAATAGCAAGATTATGATTTTGTGGTAATCTCATTCTATTTGATAAAATTAACTTATAAAATTAAGCTATAGCTGTGACTATAGTTTCCTCCCCAAAACTCTCTTACATTAATGAGAGGCTCTTCATTGGGAATATACTCATCAAATCTGACATTATTGGCACTGTTATTTCTCATGAGCAATTAAGGCTAGTCAAACCTCGATGTTTTGATGTTCATTTCATTAACTTTGTTTATGAAAATAGATTCCTCATTGTTCTATGTATCATAAACACTTCCCTCTTCTTCGAATCCATGAATGTTTCTCTGTCTCAAATTGGCCATTCTATGATTATTACCAGGTCTGTTTGATTACTGGTTACTTATACCTCCTCTTCTAGGATTACCTCTTATTTGCAAATAATGCTGATTTCCAAAGCTTGATCTACCTGGAGGCACATTTTGATGCTACATTTGATTTGAGTTGGTTGAGTTCATAATCAAATGTCTGCGGACATCAGAAGTCACTCTTGTAATTGGTTGCATGATATTCATTTTCTGGATATTTTCAACTTAACCAGAACCACTTTAGTTAGATTCACTTGCAACGCTAATATTTCCTGCTATCTCATTATTTATTAAGCAAATTTATAAATGCATAAATAAACTTACCCATTTCTGTTCTAAGCAGTCCTTCTTTATGCACCATTGCTTACAATTATGTTATTTCTATTATTCTGCACAGTGCCATTACTAATGACGTTATACATTTCCTAAGTAAACGTGCGAGGACTGTTATTGTTTTGAAGACTTTATATTCCAGCTTGATTTATTGCTTAGTTATTACTTGTTTGAAAGTAGTTTCGCCTTATGCGATTCAAATTCCTCATAAGCACTGAGTTATTTTTATGTTCAAATTACAGCTTCATCATTAGCTACTAATTGTCTTTTCTTAACTTTTGAATTTCTACTCCTGCTCTTGTTAAGCGTCTATCCTTTTAGTTCATTTATTTCCTCATAGTCTCAATTTCCTTAATAAGCTCATCCTAGTTCATTTAATGAAGATCCTTGTTATTATTTTATATAAAATTGTTCATTCCTTGTAAACCTCCTTAATTATGCTTGTTATTCTTTTTCAGACTACTACTTTACTGATTTATACCCAAGCCAAGAGAGTTTTAAGCTCTCATTGGGCTTTAAGCCTTAATTTCCTCGTTCTTATCAACCTTTTCGTTTTACTCTATTTCGTCACCTCTCAAATTAAACGGCATAAGGGTTGGCTTTCTTTTAGCTTGAGGTTAAATCATTTCATCTTAATGAAAAATAGTTTGCAAATTATCATGCTACCCAATATCCTCAATCATTCCTTCATAGTATAGCTTATCTTGATCAGGGGCAATAGTCTGTGAGAAATAGTTTGTCTGATAAAAGCCTAGTCCTATCGACCTTCTCTTTTGAGGATGCTCATTTGGCACTTTTTCTTCTTCTTCAATACTTCTGTAAAGTTTAGATCCTATAATTTACTGCTTGTCCTAAATGTACTTCTTTGAATTATTCCTCTTAAATAACTTATTTTGCGGACTACTCTTAAAAGCACCCTGTTTATTATTCTATTTCAAACTAGCCTTGGTGTTCTATACTATCTTAGATTAAGTCGATATTTAATTTCTCTAGTTTCCGCTTAATGTTTGTTTTCTTGGATTTTTCTGAGTTTAGACTTATATGAAAGTCTGATTGTCAATTGATTTCCCCAGATTCTTTTAGCCTGATGTAGAGCTTTTTATTTGATTTTTCATATTTGTAGTTAAACTTCACCCTTATTTGTCGTGGTCTTTTGCTCGGCTTATAACTTGAGAAGGCGATGAACTCGATAATGCATTATTTGAGTTGGCTTGTATTGTAAGTCTGGGAGATTTCTATTGATGTAAATTCTACACGGATGAATCAATCATAATTTCTTTTTTTTGATAAAATTTAGTTTCCTCCATTTGCAGCTACTACTGTTAGTATAAGGACTCCCGAGCAGAATAGAAAATTTCTTGCTGGTTGACATTTATATTATTCCCAAACAAATTTCTCTCATGCTATGACTGCGAATGTAAAGGATTGTTAACTTCTAAACCAAGATTATTCAACTAATAAGGGTTTCCATCCAAAAATTCGTTGTCTTAGGCCTAATCTCTTCTTATCTAGGAAAAGTCATTATTCAAAAGTCGAGTCATTGGACTCCCTTGAATATTATTGTGTGTAAGCGACTACATTTTATTATTAATATATTTATTCAAGACACCATATCATTCCACAAAAGTGATTATGTTTTATGATAAATCTATTGAAATGAGACAATATCATAAAATGTTTAATAAATCTGCAATCACTTAACATTTTAGAGTTTAGCCTTAGGCTTCTTCTTTGTGATATATTTGTCGTAATTTTCTTTTACAAAATCTTATGCTTTCTTCTGGATATCCTTTATTGGCATTTTGATATCGTCGTTGTCTTCACCTTTCTCATCAACCAGTTAGAGCTTGTCATCTGCCTCATCAATTGTGACTGGTTAGGGTTAACTTTTTCGCTTATCATTTTCTGAACTTCTCTTCTTGCTATTATCATCGATGGCAGCCACTAAAATAGCTTAAATTTAATGATATTATTACCGTCAGGTGCATCAATTTATAATTTATAATTATTATGTGATATTGAATTTGATAATTTTTAGAATTAAAATGTTAATTTTTGAATGTAGAAACGATCCTTTTCTCTATCTTTAGCAACATTAACAGGCTATTGAACCTAGCTAATAGTTTGTTATGAATCCAAACCCTTATTCTAACAAGCAGCATACATTTACAATATCTCATTAGTTCTCATCTCTATAATACCCAGGTATTACATCATGTTAGATTCAGTCACTCCATGAGTGCCGACTAGCTCTTAAGTGTGCTCATTTGCACAACCTATGTTGTCGAATATATTCTAAATACCAACTTTCAAGGCATTCATTACTCTTAAAGTCTACAGGAAATCGTTCTCTTCATCCTGATCCTCAAACACTTCTTTGTACTTTTGTCTTAATGGTACATTTTTCTAAGGCTAAGCTGATAAAGATTCGCCAGCAATTTTCTCTTTGTACCTTTGAACGTTACTCGCTTTAGCCTTTTCTTCTTCCTCCATGATTTTATTGTACTTCTCTATTTCTTTTTCAACGTTGTTTATTTCTTCATCCAGTTTGTCATTTTCAGCAATCATATCGTTTATGAAGCTAAATCTTGAAAAGATTTTAGTTTCCCACTTTACAAACATGTTAACTAGCTCATCCAGGTTTTACTTTCCTGAAGCTTCCTTGATTTACTTGAAAGCAGTCTCATACTACTCTACTTGCTTGAGAGATGTTTGCAATGTTTCTTTCTTTTCATAATGATCACCAAACTTTCCATGATGTGTCAAAGAATGATTTCCACTAGAGCCTAAGGTAGAAAACATTTTTGAGTTTGAGAGTCTTTAGTTTTTAACTAGTGTGCTGGATGGAGGAGACATCAAAGAACTCTCTCTAATATTCAACGCAGCTTTCTCTGGGGTCTTGCCAGTTGGATAGAAGTTTACAGATGCTCCTCTTTTGCCTTTTACAGGTGATTTATTTTGGTCTTTTTAAGCTGTCTATAAGATGCCTCTCTTTTTGGGTTCTTCTTGCTTAGTAGAAGTAGAAGGTTTATTACTTTCATCTTCAAATATGCCTTTCTTTCTGTCTTAATCAATAAGTTTCCTCAATTTTCTTAACTCTTCTTAGTAATCAGTATCTTGCTTCTCTGTCTCAACTTTCAACTCTGAAAGCTTCTTTCGAATCATTTCTTTTCGAATATATATTTCTTCTGCTTCCTTCAGTTCTTTTTCCAAATCCGTTTTCTTAATTTTTAACTCTTCCTTGAGCTTTTTATTGATCTTTTTATAGACATTTCTCTCTTTTCTTAGGTCATCTATATATGATCTGAATTTACGGTTGTTTGCAACCGCCTCATTATATTTCTGTAATTGTCTATCTAATGTATGCTCAAGTTACTTGATCTGTTAATTAACTGAGGTAAATATTTTCATTTTCTTTCTGTCAGTTTTGTGGTCTTCAGTCCCAGAAGTGATAGACTGTGAGAGATGAGGTTGCTCAATCTTCAAGTCCTGGTTTTTTCTTAAAATCAATCTCTACTCTTCAATTTTTTCCTTGACTTCTTCAATTTCTTTCTTAAGTTCTTCTAAATGGGACCTCTCATTAACAGCTTTTTTCTCGTAGTTTTCTCTTAACTTCTGAAGCATCGTGATTTAAGATCCCATTTATCTTAAGCTCATCATTGAGCTATTATCCTATAAATAATAGGTTAGAATTTAAAACAATCAATCACTTCGATGTTTAACTTACATTTTCGTACATTTTTATTAGCAATGAATTATATACTTTCTGAATAAAAACTTAAAATTATAATTATTAAAATCATTGTTTTATAAAATGGACATGCAAAATAGAGCTGGGTCAAAATCCAGCGCAGTTGCTTCTCAAAGTGAATAAAATCTACAGCATAAAGAAAGATTAAGACGCCTGCATGTGGAAACTGCTGATGTATCGAACGACCCATATATCATGAGAAATCATTTGGGATCTTTTGAGTGCAGACTATGCTTGACCCTCCATACAAATGAAGCTTCTTATCTTGCTCACACTACTGGCAAAAAGCACTAGACTAATCTGCATAGACGTCAGCTTAGAGAAAACAAAGATAACAACAACTTGCCCCAACCCAAAATCAAACTCTAAAAGAAGAACACCATTAAAATTGGAAGACCAGGGTATAGAGTCATAAAGCAGAAGGACCCAGACAACGGTTAAAAGTCTTTACTCTTTGAAGTTGAATACCCAGAGATAGAGTCAAAACTTTAGCCTAGATACAGGATTATGAGTGCCTATGAGCAGAAGGTTGAGACACCCGATGATAAATATCAATATTTACTCTTTGCAGCAGATCCCTATGAGACTATAGCTTTTAAGATCCCCAACCTAGAAATAGATTTCTCAGAAGGTAAATATTTTGATGCATGGGATAAGGACCAGAGAAAATATACACTCTAAATATTCTTCAAAGAAAAGAAAGTTGCAAGAGTTAAGGCTGCTTGAACCAATTAATCTAATTTCATAATTAATTTCTTTAAATTTTTTATCTTTTATTGATTTAAGTTGTTGGATTTGAAAATAATTAGAGGTATAAAATGTGCTATAAATAAAAATAAACGTAATTTTTTTTTACATTATGGAAACTCCAGGTACCTTAGCTTCTTAAAGATCTTATATAGAAGAAAACCAAAGTAGGATTTTTCCTGTAATCTCAAATATTGAAATAGTAAACATGTAAAACTCAATATCTATACAAGATCTTGCAATTCCTCAAGTCGAATCATAGTAGTATATATCATTGAGTAAAGAATCGAAGCTTTTGCTTAATGGATCAAGTTAAAAAAGCTAAAAGAAATCTTCGAGTGCTATTAAACCATTTCTTCTCAGAGTACCTGATTTAAATCCCTCCCGATCATAAAACCCATAAATCATTTTCAAAACACATTCTGACTTTAAAAGGCTTACATTAGACCCCAAAAGAAATCCTTTTTTAACTCAATAATAGAAACAATCATATTAATTGAAAATAAAAGATGTGAATAAACTAAAATAATTTAACATAAAAGTTAATTAGATCCCTTCACAATAAGTCAATACAGATATTTTAATAACGCCTTGGAATAATGGAAACACAAACGCATCTATACAGTGGAGTGATTAGTTAAACAGTATACAGCAATAAGAAATGCTTTTGAATCAGTCTAGATCATTTGATGACAGCTTATTTGATAATAATTTAGCAAGAAATAGTTCATAAATTGATAATTACAAATAATTCATTGGGAGTAAATTAAAACATAGTAATATCTAAGAGTAGTAATCTCCATCAATTGTAGTAAGTACAGTCAATGATATTAAGACCTCTCCTATTATTTTATTTTTTAAATTCTTGAGGGCAGTAGAGCTTTTGTATATCTCAAATCCTCAATTACTTAGCAAAAGAATCATAGCGCATAAAAACACATGAAAAATTAACAAAATACTTAATTTTATCAATAGATTAATTCTTCCAATATATGTGGGGTACCAAAGTTAATTCACGCCTCTAAATCTTAGCAATTCAAGCAATTTAAGGATTTTTCCACAATCTAAGATAAATAACCCAAGAACTTAAAATCACATTCATAAGTATATAAAAGTAGTCAATAAAAATCATCTCCTAATGTTATAAAATATTAGGAGATTAAGAATCTAAATTTGTACACATAGACAATAGAAAATGATGCTATACTTTTATAATCTTAATTAATGAGCAGGAATAGATCTATTAATGAAAGTTAAAATGGAGAATAAATAAATAAGTTTAAAGATTATGCAGAAATTCAAAAATTATTAAATAACAGTTTAGACTATAAGATTATAATTAGGTAAAATTATGATTTCTATATTTTGCTTTTTTTTATTTATAAAGGAGCTCATAAAGGATACGCAAGAGCAGTGTCATTTTTTAATTTTTATAATTTTTTTATCACAAGGAAACGTCTTTATACAGAAGTAATTTAAATAAAATGCTGAACTATTCAACATTAGATTATTTATCATTCTTTTTAATTCTAATTTTAATCTTCATTAGACAAACGAACTATGCCTACTATTACAGTACCTAAAAATAACAGCTATATTAACTTAAAAATCGCAGTTTACTTCAAAGTCCGTCATCTTAATTATTCAATTTTAATAACTAATTATCAGAACAAGATAACAATTCTTCGACATTGTAAAATCAAAATTAATCACGAAATGCCAAAAACAACTTTTAATAAAGTTTAATGAATACTTAAATCGAAGATTAGTAAGAAGAAAATATGAGATTGTCAAATTAGTAGGAAGAGAATTATGTTTCTAATTCAATTAATCTTTTAGATAGAGGTTAAAATTAAGATAAGAATTAAATCAGATAAATT
>ARYC01000174.1:0-24625 GCA_000711775.1 Oxytricha trifallax | reverse complement strand
AGAGATATTAATTTATCAGGAGTTAAAAATTTTAAAAGTTAAATTTAAAAGGTCTACAGTTAAGAATGATAAATCTAATATGATTTATCGATGAGTCAAATTATTGGCTGTTAAAATATATCAAATTCAAATCAATATCAGTTAAAACGATACTATAAAAATCAAAAAATACTAAAATTCCATATTTAATTTAATTTTTAATTTTATTTTCATAATTTCCCATTTTAAATCTATTTTGATAATAATGATTAAAGATTGCTTACTAAATTGCAATAATTTTAGCAAAAATAAATTGGTTGATTTCATTCAACTAATTATCAGTAATTTATTTAAACTTCAGGGGTAGTCTTGTTTCAAACTGGTCCATTTTACTACACTATAGTAGGGTAGCAAACAATTTCTAAATTCCCTGAAAATCAAGACATTATTTTAATTAACACTTCATTCACAAAAGTAGCAGATAAATTAATTTACAATATATTTAGAATTAGTATATATTATTAATACATTTTCAAATTTCATAATAATTATTTGATAATCCAATTAGAATCAGAGATAAAGACGGGACTATAAGAGATTTTACAGTTAAATTGGATATAAAGTAATATGGATAGGGTTCATGGACCAATAATAAAATTTATATTTTTATTTTTATTTTAATTATTTAGATATATTCGAGCTAAAATCAAACAAATTAAATTAAAATAATTATAAATTATTTGTTAAATGATTTCTTAGATGCCACTATATTTGGATGGCCTGAGACTTAATGACCTTTACTGTTAAATTTTAAAATCATAATTAGAGACAATGTTTATTTTACCACATTTTTATCTATGGAAAATTCAGGCATACATAATGTATATTGAAAAAATTGTAGCTCTATAATACAATATAAAAACAAAAATTAAAATATTATAGCAAATTAGTTAAATTAAAAATAAATAATCATACTTATTTATCACTAGAATTAAATCTACTTGTCATTCTATATACTTATTTATAAGTATAAATAAAATAAAAGTAATATTAGTAATCAAAAGTATTAAAAAAATGAATTTAAATATCATCACTACGAATATAATTACAATAGACGCTATTAATTTTATTAACGTATCCGATATCTTGAATGAGTAGGCTCTTACAAAGACACAAGACAGTTTAATAATCTGTTTTATATTTTTCTGATTCTCTATAGCTCTTCTATACATTTTTTCCCATATTCTGAATCCTCAGTTAGATTTTTGCTTTAAATCTCTTGTCTTTGCAATAGACATTATTGAAATATATCATCGAAAGCTGAATCAATTATTCTATAAGCTTCTGGCAAATATAGATCGTCTGGATATATATTACAAAATGTTTTGAGCTCTTTATATCTTTTTTCATTCAGTAAAGTTTTCAGAATATTCAATTATCTCAAAAGTTCCTCTGGATTCGAGATTTCTTATTTAAAATTAGTGAACTTAATTTTGAGATTTAATTTCAATTTTATTTTTATTGAAGAGTTGGGCTTTATTTCTTCAATTGACGATAGATTACATGATTCAATTGTAGGTTTATCAATCTATATTAAATTATAAAAATTATATGCATACTTACTTAAACTTAATCGATTAATTCAGTCATTTGTAATTAAATAATATAAATAAATTTGTATAAGACTTAGCTTTTCATATTTTATATATAAAATAAATCCATAATTTTAAGTATTTAATTTTTTTTAAGGGGAAAAATGCGATATTGAAAAAAGTAAACAATTCATTAGAACTAAAGTAAAGTTTCTTTTGAAATTGCTCTTTTTATTTTGATAGATAATTTGTTTTAATGGATTCTTATAATGATAAAATACGAAACTGATTAAATGTCTGAACAATTTTAATTATAAAAAATGAAATATACTTAAGTTCTTAGAGTTCAATTTATTCAAAAAAACAAAACATAGCAAAATTTAATAAATATAAACTAAGGAATAAAAATTAATTCACTAAATAATTCATAGTTTAGTCCATTATTATAAATATTTAGTAATTTTTTAAATATAAAGGAAATTGAATTATTAAAATAAATAAGTTTCAAACACTATACAAAAGAAAATTTCATTTCAATTAAGATCTTTATTATGCTTAAGATTTTTCTAGATATTTATAATTTTCGTCAATGTATAAATCTATCATTAATCTTATAATTTAAATTATAATAAGTTAAATTATATTTATTTAATCTCACCCAATAATTGGTCATTACAATTAATATAAACATCCATTTCTTTCCATTAAAATTAAACCTTCTTTTTACAAATCCCTCAAATTTATTAATAATTTTCCTCTCAATAAATCTCTCACATATATAAGCGCATGGTATTACTATTATTAGATAAATTAATCCAATTTAAAGCCAGTAAAGATTTGGTTCGTTTTGGTTTAGAGTAAGGGGTTCTGTGAGGTTTTTGAATAGATCAATATTGAAAATATTTATCAGTATTTTTGTGTGAATAAATCTCTCAATGAACAATATAAACGTTAATTGCATCAAATAAGAGCTGAATGATATTCTAGAGATCATTTTATTTAAATAATACAAATAAATCTTATTAATAAACTTTTTTAATTTAAAAAATAAAGAGAGTGTTTTGATCAATCTACTTTTACAAATCTTATCAATAATAATCTATTTTTCATTATATTTTCCTAATCGATTAATCAAAATTAATAAAGCAATCGGCACATTGAACATAAGTGCTTATGCCAAATCGTTTTATCTATTGAAATAAGGCATCAAGTTGACGCTTATCATTGAAATCATCATCATTATAATTTGCAAATGATAATTGTAAGATTGAATTACATTTATTGTAGATTTTTAGTTTTTATTTGCAGTTGTCATTAATAATTTTAATTGTAGAAAGTAGATTAGAATTTACAAACAAAATTAATATTAAAAATTTAGAATTTTTTTAATTCAATGTAATTTAGAATATTCTCGTTAATCTAAAATTTATCATGAATTTAAATATTTTTATGATAAATTAATCATTATTTTTTATGTTATAATACCAATAATAAAAGGATAGCACCTACTAACTAAATCATATTATCTAGTTCCTCCTTCGCCAAATTACATAAGACTAGTCCACATCAGAATATTAAGAGTTAGTACTTTTCCTATAAAATTTATCTTTTCTAGGTATACTGATAAAAAGGGTAAGATAAATGATAATTAAACCATTATTTCTACTGTCCATTTCTTATCTAAGCATTGGACATTGAATAAAACATTTATACTATTATATATAAATATTTTATATAAAACTATATGGTGTTTATCTGAGTTTTAATAACTAAATTAAAATCTTTATTATTCCTCTATATAGAAATAAAAATTTAATTTATTAATTAGCAAGAATACTTGTAAGTCTAAAAACATTCACCCAATCCTTGCCTGTACATTCAAATGGATTATATTTCGATGGTTTCTGAAATATTAGCAATAAATAATGTAAAATAGCTAATCTGATATATCTTTTCACAAAATATGTCCAGAAATTGAAGCTAAATAATCTGAAATCATTGTAAAATTAGCTTTATTTGTCTAAGTATAGTTAACTATTCTAAGATACTTAGGTTTTAAATTGATTTTGGAAAGATTATATTGATAAGTAACCTGCTATCATCATAAATATATCTGGACAGTAGGCTCCTATAAGATTTAATTCAAATAAGTGTGTGGATAATTATTATTTCAAAGTATATTCGCTATTGCATAAATTATTTTATAAATTAAAAGGTAGATAAATAAATTAATTTTATTATCCAATTTACAAGTGTATATTGAGTAAAATCATTCATAACCCAATTGATATATCATAAAATTAATTAATTTAAAATTCATAATAAATTTATTTCAATTAATACAATAAAACTCTTCCCATCAGTACCTGCAGTCGCAGCTTATTAAACTAGGAAAAATGTATCGCCTACTCCCAATTGTAAAAAGAACATTGTATGATGCCAAATTACCCAAATCATCATAATAGCTTTTAGCAAATCAAAAATACCATAATTTTGAATATGATCCACATTTTATTTCATTTTTTTTTAATAACAATTTATCAAATTCATTTAATTATTTTAAAATAGAACAATAACTATCTTTTTAAATTACAAACTTATGATCAATACACACATTTTGAATAATAACAATGAATAAAAAATATCTCTTGATAATTGATGATATAAGCCAATTTAAATAAAATTAATAAATTTAAACTATAAATAGCTTAAAATTAAATCATTAACAAAAATGAAGATTTTTATATGAAGTGCGTTTTGTCAAAACCATTTTTTGAAATTAAATTTTCAAAGATTTATTTAAAAAAAGAAATTCTATTATTAATAAATAAAGCTGATTATCTGTAATTAATTCATAATAATTTGATTTATTTATGAGGATTTGTTTGAAATATTGGCTCATTTAAATTAGAAATACTTGCTCTGAGATTTAGGTCTTCTTCCCTTATTTTTTCAAGTTCTTTGAAATAAATTTTTCCAATTTCAGAGTCTTTAGTTAAATTTTTCTGTTTTATTTCCTCTTTAATCAGTATTAGTTTCTTTCTAACTTCAAGTGACACTGATCTAACCATTCTTAAAGCCCCCAGAATGTAAAGATTTTTTGGACATCTCTTGGTCAATTAATAAATTTCTTCATATCTCTTCTATTCTAATAAAGTCTATATGAAATGGGATAATTTCAAAGTTTCACTATTTGTAATTTATTCCTCACAGTTTGAATACTTTATCTTGAAATTAAATCTAATTTTGAGTTTTATCGTTGATGCTGAATTTAATTCACAATTCTAATCGCTTGGATTAAAAACTCTAATTTCTTCGTTTTCAATCTAAATTGTGAAAAATTAAATATTGTATTAATTATTAAAAAATTCTTACTCTTTATTCTTTAGATTATTCAATCATTATAGAATAAGATATTTTTCACAATCAGGAATACAAAATTTATTAAAATATCAATCTATTTACTTAAAAATTTAAAATGATTGAAAAATATAGAAATAAAATCAATAGCTCTTTATGGATTATTAATTGATTTTTATGGAGTTTTATTCAAAAATTATATAATTGCATACATTATTTTAACTTTAATTATGTGTTTTTATTTTCTAAAATTTATTTAACGTTTGTATGATAAATTTAATCAGAATTGTAGATATGAATAATAGAATCGTGATGAAGTTTGTTTGAGAAATATATATTCAAAATTATGTCAATAACTCATTTAAAATCAAGTTATTTAAATAATTTGAGTATTTTCATAAATTAATCTTAATAATATATTAATTTTTAATGAACAATTTAAATGTTATTCAAGGGTTTTTTACCAAGTCTTTAGATTTTTATAAATACTTACGTATATCGTAGTACTTCTTATGTTTTTCAAATTGATGACCATAAGGTAGATCATTAGGTTAAATGTTTAATCTGTCTATCTCATTGGAAATCTTTTGTCCGCAAAGATATTAATACGTTAGTAACAAGACGCAGAGCAATGATCCCAGCTTCTTCTGGTATGGGATCCTCAATAAGTGATTACAGTTTTTTTAATTACTTAATTTTAATCAAATATGAGACTCACTCTACTAATCTCACAATTTCCAGTTTCTCCTCAAAGACAAACTTATAAATTAAATAAATGTAAAAGCAGGATGTTTGGTAAAATTATGAAATTATTATGCCAATATAAGCTACTAATTTTTTTAAAGATTAAATTCCAAATTTTCAAATCTCTCTTGGCGATATTTAAACTTCATAAATTAAATGACATATTTTTATGAAATCATTTTATTAGTTTAAAATTATTGCATAAATCGATACTAAAGTTTTGATTGATTGTTTCAGATGAGATGACTGTTAAATATTATTTAAATATTTGTGATTTCAAATAAATTAATACTTAATTAAGGTTTACTTATTCATTCTGAGTTTTACTCTTCCACTTTTTTCATAATGATAACAATAAATTGTCATATATTAAATTCTTTATTACAAATTAAATGTTAATTAACTGTTTACTATATTTTTCATCATCAATAATATTATTAATTATTTGTTAATATAATGAATTTAAAAAAATCCCAACTATTCAAATATTTATTTCATAAATATAATCTTAAATTCATTTAACATATATTGTATCACTATAAACTATAGAATTAAAGTATATATTTATAGTAAATATGCTAATATCTCAGTTTGCTCTTATTATCTTTAGTTAAAGTAAAATATTTATATTTTTAAAAAAATTTATATTTTGTCCACAAATCATGAATAAATTATATTGATAAAACTAAAGGGGATTAAATATAAAATAAATTATTAAACAAATAATTTCAAACTCTTAATAATTCAATATATCTTTTTTAAATAATAACTAAATTATTCCATATTTTAAATATTATGAATCAAATTATTCTGTATATTTAAATAAAATCAATTAAGTCTAAATAAAGATTAATTTTTAGTTATTAAAGTAATGATTCATTAATTCTTGGGATTTTAATTATAAAAATATCTGTCAATATAAGTATGCTAGTGATAATTCATTAAATCCAATAAGTCTCTCGATTAACTCCATGACATATAAACATTTCTCATCTTGATTTGGAAGTGCACACACTTAAATACCAACTGGAAGACCTTAAGAATCTAATTAAAGCTTAATTTATTTAAATTAAGAGGAAATTAGTATTTGATGGTTACTAAAATGGAATATTAGTATGGATTAATATGTGTCTAGATAATTTATAATTCTAATAAAATTTGTAAATAAATGAGAATAATAAAATGTTTATTATGCCATAATATTTCACCAAATTTAACTTTAAGCCAAACGCATGAACTCACTCAGTCTATCCTATTATCTCTTAACTACTTAATTTGCCAATATTTCAGCTCTCACTGATTATTAAAATTATATATTTATGTTATATAAAAAACATATTGTTATATATAAACAAAGTACATGAGGAATTATTTATAATTATATGATTACTATCTGTTGAGTGCGATTAATTTCTATTAATTATGTCTGGTTGCATTCAACACGCCCTTGACATTTTATTCGCTTAATTTTATGTCTTCACTGGTTACTAACTTCACTGGCAGCACTTAAAATCTCATTAAATTAAATTAATTTAGAATCAAAATATAAAAAAAAGGGTTAATATTTCATTTTGTTTGTTAATTAGTATAAAATAATAAATTATAAATAGCATCTAATATTTTTGAATATAAATTTAAATTGATAAAGTTAATGTGAAGGAAAGATTAATTAAATACTTGGAAAATTAGTTGAATATGTATATCAATAAACAAATACTTTATATAAATTTGTAGTTTTTTATTGAGTAGTTAATTATCTATATTAATGCAATATTGTATCGCTTTCAGGCAATTTACAAAAATACAAAAAATAGCTCAACTTATAATAAAAAATTAAGTTAAGCTAAATAAAAATAAATCATTTGAAGTTTTGGGGTTTTTAACTCCTGATGGGTAGTCTAGGATATTCACTATAAAAACAAGAAATAAAAAATAAATTTAACAAAAATTTTCTACTATTTCCCTTAATTTAAAATTATAAATTGTGATTGTATAGCATAAGATTACTATTGAGACAGAACAATTCTTAGCTAAACTTATGTGGAATGGCCGGGAGTGCACTAGCAGGAGATATCACAGCGTCAAATTACATCGAGAGCCAATACTCCTCAAACATTTTATTTATAGTAAAATTGACAATCAATTTACAAAAATAATCTTTGATTAAAAATGTACATTGTGACGTAAAAATGACTATAAAGTTATTAGAGTAATTTTTTATTAAATTATGCTCATTTTGGTGAAATTGTTGAGTTAAAGCTATAAATCCATGTATTCCTGTGCAGATAGGGATTTTGTAGATTCCATTACAATAGCCATTCTGTCCTATTTTAACTGTTTTAATATCTATATTAAGCTTTCTTTGAAACTGTTTGAGAGACCAGCTTACTGCAAGATCTTCTTCATCTCTTCAGTTATAATTATATTTATTTGTTTAGAAATATAGTAAATTAACAGTCAGTTTTGTCATAATTTTAGAGAATCTTGATTTGATTATGTAAATAACTAAGATTTAAATTTTCAATTTATAATGATCTTTATTTTAAAAGTATATCTACTTGATAAAAATATCACATATAATTAAAATCCAAAATGATTTATGATTCTTTTATCAACTCTCAATAATTTATTAAAATTTAATTAACAATATATAAGGCAATTTTCCTTTAAAATTTGATGATTAATTTCTGTACAATAAAAATAAAAAAACAAATTCATAATACGTAATTATAATGAGCATTAGTGAATAAACTTAATTTTTACTAATTATTAATAATATTTATAAACAAAATTCAATTATAAATAAATGATGAAAAAAGACTTCACTAATTTATCATTACATTATTGTAGAGTGAAGATTTAATTTGAAGTAAATTATTCAGTTTATTATTTATTTATTAATAAATATTCATATTCTCATTTATAAATTAAGAGCATTTTGTTAGTTTTTTTCTCAATAAAGTTTAAGATTTTATAGCTTTTATAACTCTAATTTGGTACGGTATTTATAGTTATAATTTATTCCCATTATTATACCAAAATAAAATCTCTAAAGTATTATATAAATTCAAGTGAAATCCAAGAGGAATTATCAAAAGAAATTCTTTCTTATAGAGTATTATTCTTATGATTTTACTTAGCATTCATATATTATTTTAGAAATTAAAATTTAAGAATATTACAGGAATAATAGTAATAACTGATGAGAAGTTCTCAGTAAAGTTTGTAGAGAGCCGCTTCTTAATAATAATCAAATAACTTTAATACATTGAATTCTGAGAGAGGGCAGCTTCGACCAATCACAAAAAATAATAAGAATAATGAAAATCTTAATTCAAAATACGTAAATATACAAACAAATTGTAAATTAATGGAAGGGGATATATTTCGTTAATTAGCTTATTTACAACTGCACTCTGAGATTTTTTCAAGCAATCATCTCTAAATAATTTTGAAATTAAGAATTAGTTTAGAAATAATCTTGTTTTCATGAATTTATTTAAGAAACCTCGTTATTTCAGTCTAAACTGTAAATTTTTAATAGAAATTTTCACAAACTCCTATAAACATTAAATAAAATCTTATTCCTCTTTCAAATGATCCAATATCTACCTTGAAAAGATGTTTTAAATACATTCAATTTTTTTTACTAATTATTAATTGATTTTTGCTGAATGAAATAGCATGGATGCTGACCTCCCTTCAATCTTCTGCAAATTATTTCTTGGATCGCATTTTTGATTCTATTTTTGGGTTATTTCTTAATTCAAATGCCACCTCTAAATGCTACAGCATTTATTTATTTGAATTATAATTGATTAATATAATTGATAAAAAATAAACATATATTTAATTTTATAAAAAGCAAAGGTAAGTAAGTCAAATTAGATTAGTAGTAAACGAGTTATACTCAAAATTAAATATATATATCAATTCATTGTTTAATACTAAAATCAAACCATCAATTTTAGTCGTAACGTAGACGTATCTGAAGTGAGTTGAAGTGGCAATCAATGACGTGGAAAGTCGTGAACTAGAAAAACTCCAAAAAACCAACTCGCCCTCCATTCCACATCTCCCTGTAATCAAGATGCATAAGAGATAAGAGCCTGGCTATTGACCAGAAGTATCCCCCGCAGAGCTCGCAGAGATCCGCTTCCTGTAAACCATTAAAGGGGAGTCTGGAGAAAACGCTTACCAGGTTCCACCGCTGCTGAGATAGTATTCTCTGTCCTTTCACTGTGGTAGCCTCATTAACCCGACCTGGTGTGGGAGGAAAATCACTATCGTTGGCTTCTATGGTTCTCATCGTCTCACTTTTGAAGGTTGAGCACCACCTTCATCCTGCTCCCTATTACCTAGGAAGCTGAACTCACGCCAGGAAGCTCATCTAATGCAGGGAAATCCTTAGGGTGCAGACGACTCGAGGAGTCTAGGATCTGACAGATTGAACCCCGCCGACTGGCCCCTAATGCGGTGAACCCAGCAACCCCCTGCCTACCCTCAGCAGGCCTTAGTGTAGTAGAAAGCTCTATTAGAAAGTCTCCAGCCTCAGGCCCCTGTGGGTCACCCTATCCTTATAACTTTCTAATTTAATAATTTCAAATTAGATTAAATCTTGCATCTTTTGTGATTTTATTTGTAAGAGAATAGATGATTTATATACATTTAAGAAATTACAGATAATTTTCTTGGCAAATAATTATAAGAAAATCTTTGAATAGTATTATTCTTATTTCATAAATAATTTCATCTCATATTGAGTATAATTGTTTTTATAATTCTCTATGATTAACCTGGATATTAATATTTATTATTTAGATAGTATGTACCACAATATTTCTATTGGCTTGCATTTGTATCACACTATTTCATTAAATCATTTAATTAATGAAATACTTTTTAATTATTTCAATATTGGTAATATATACAAATTCATTTTCGTTATGAATTAAAAAAATCTTTTCTTATAATTTTGCTATAAATTTATAGCATTAATTTGGTATTTTATATATAAATAAAATTCTACCTTCTTTTATATGTTTTTAATAAAATTTAATCATTATTGATGTAAAAACTCAATTTACTCAATATTAGACTTTATAAGTACTTTCTCAGTGCCAACTGACCCCTTGGTTTTATACGAAAGAGATTGCATAAGAAAAAAGTATGATTTTTATAATTCATAATTGCAAATATTTTCATAGTGAAAAATTTGATGCTTAAGTTGTGATAAAAAAGATGAAAAATGTGGAGTAGTACATGTTTTGCCTAATCTGTAAAGCTCACTGTTTGGAATAATCTAAACATTGTTCTTAGTGTGATCGATGTGTTTATAATTTCGACCATCACTCATAAAAATATTCTAAAAAATTTATTGTATTTTATGTTTATTAATTGAGATCAATTCATTAATTAACTTAAAGATTCATATATTAAAGGAAATATTATGTGATATAATTTGTTTCTCAAAAAATAAAATTAAATAAACTACAATTTAAAACTGTTAATGGTTGAATAACTGTATTGGTTCAAATAACTACAAGTATTTCTTTGGATTAATATGCATGACTACTGTAATGTTAATAACACACATGGGAATTTGCGTATATACCATTTCCTATTATTTTCATGACTAGAGATCATTCTCCTTAAATATTGCTGATTATTACAACATTGACGCTTAAACCTAAGTATATTATGATACTAATCGCATTTATAATATATTTATCAGTGATATGTGTAGTAAGAAATTATAGATCATTTTTTTTACAAGTTTATAAAACCGAGTATGTTAATAACGCCTATATTTTGACAGAAGATATGACCTCAATAAATGAAACTGCAAAGGCTCTCTTCGGTTTGACTTGGATAATTCTTATCCTAGAAATTCCTTTTTTATTAGGAATTGGGAATTTAGTGGTTTTTCATATTTTTCTGATAAGAAGCGGCCAGTCAACTTATGAATATATCACTGAGAAGCAGATGAAGCAAAAGAAATAGGAGGCTGATGATTTGAAGGAGAGAATGCGATTGAATGGCCTTAAACATAGGGAGAAGATATTTAAGTATTATTATAGTATTTTACTAGATTTTATATGAATACCCCCTAAAGCCTTTAGATAACCCCTATTAGGCAGTAATTATTTAATTTTCAATAATTTCTTGAAGATCCAGGGTTTATTAACTCTAAAACAGCATTCAAATAACTAAAGCAAATTAAAAAATGAAGAAATAGAGCATTAAGATTTCTAAGATAACCTCTAAAATTTAAGCCAAGACTAACTTTTACATTTAAACAACAGCATGAATAACAATAATGGCAATGACGATTCCACTAAATTAAACTATAATTTATATAAAAACACTAATAAACTCAATATATAATAAAACTAATTAACCAAGAAAACAAGTGGCTAGCATAAAGATGATGATGTCAATTATGGAGTTGAGAACCATTCAGTACAAAATAATAAATAATCTAAAAGAATTCAGAGGAGTTGCTTAATTATTAATTATAAAACAGATTTTATAAAACATTTATTGAATATACTGAGGTTTGTTGCAATATATATATATTTATGTTGCTATTAGCGATTTCGCAGGAATTTCGTATGCTGCTTTTTTTGCTGCGATCATGCCAAAAAGCGCAGACTAAAAAAGGGAATGCAATATAAATTATAGAATTTAGTGAATTACTAGAAATTAAATGATTAAATATTATTTTTTAAAAATATGGGTAAAACGAATTAGAAGATAGTAAGAATGGAGATGGCAGTAATGATACCAGTAGAGATGCTAGGGGTAACAACGGAGATGATGAAAATAGTGGAACTACCAGGAGGAAACTTAATAATCCACACAACAACTATGATGACGACCATGACTACGATGAAGATAATTAGGATGATATATAAATTTAATCACTTAATACAATATAAAAAATAGTCAAGTCTTCGAAATAAAAAACGAGTAAATTTAACATAACAATTTCATAATAATTAATATCAAGAATTTTAATATACAGAATTAACCTAAATTAATCATTATAAATTATATATAAAAATAACTATAAAATGAACTTTATTTTAACGTGTGAGCGATGCGGAGAGAAGTTCACTGAGGAGAGCAGAGCTCCGGTCATTCTGCCAGATTGTGGGCACACTTTCTGCGAGTATTGTATTGCTGATTTACTCAGTGAATTCGATAAATTCTGTCCACAGTCTGTAAAATTAATTATTATAATGTAGTTTTCTATGATCTATTGGGTATTTTTACTGTGATTTTAATGGGTCTTTTTAACAGTAGTTTTAATGACTATTTATTCTTCACAAATTACAGTATTTAATCAATCAAAAATAACAATAGCATATATATTGTATAAATAATGAGTGCAACACGGAGATTAAGACGACGGATCCGAGCAAATACATTAAAAATCATAAAATACTGGCTCTGCTCAAAATGGATCAGCCGGAGGCGATGGGAGACCCGGACAACTACGTGTACTGTCCGCGGCATCTGGACAAAGTCATTGAGTATTTCTGTAAGCAGTGCTCCAATACTGTCTGTGTTAAGTGTATGTTCGATGAACATAACGGACATGATTTTATATGTTATACTTTATATATGAATATTTAATAAGATATTCTTAAAAATATTTACTAATAAAAGCATATAAATTTAAATCGTATTTATTTACTATAGAATTTAGTATTAATTATTTGTGATTTGGTATAAATCGAGGAAATGGCTAGCAGTTTGAAGCAAAATGTGCTTGATCTATAGAAAATGTTTGAAATATTTAAAAATATAACTGTTTTTCCTCTATATTAATACAAGAATTTCTTATCATAGGAGGAAACTATAAGTAATTTAAATTAAAATAATATAATGCTTGTAAACGCTCACAGACTGAACGAAGAAAATTAGAAATTAATAGAGCAAGTGAAAGAAGAGTTAAACAGACTTAAATTTCAATAAATGAAAAATATTGATAAAGGCTTTTATGAACTTCAAAAAAAACTGGAAGACAAGAAAACTGAGATCAAATTCGAATTTGAGAAGTAAGTTATTTATACAGTGTTTTACTGTGAGCTTTTTTGGGGTTTCGAAGTATTGTTGAAAATTATCCAACTTTAAAACAATCTAATTTATGCAGTGCAAAGGCACAAATTATCAATATCTATCAAATTTACATTTTTTAATACAAGACTCTAATTATTTCCTTTATAGACGATATAAAAAGGAGGAATAGAAATTCATGACAAAAATGTCACTTATAAACTCAAACTTGGAGGAAATTAAAAACATTGAGAGAATATTCGAAGAATTGCTTTAATTTATAGATAATAACATCGATAGTAAAATCTTGCAGAAGGCTAATGATGTTACTACTTTCTTGCATAAGTCTTTTACTGATCTTGATATAATCACTAAGAACTTATTTTATATTATTTATATTGATTGGATTCTTTTTTTCTTCATAAACTAGATAGCTTAGAAGAGTGAAATCTATATACACCCAAGTTTCAAACCTCTGACTCTCAATGTGAAAAAAGCCATAGAAATTGTTAACAAATTTGAGATGATCCCACCAAGTGGAGCAGCAGGGGCGTCCTCTGCTAAAGTCCAGAGATCTCCCTAAGCAAAAGGTTTGATTGGCGGTGGAGGAGCAACAAACGGATACAGCAGTGGAAATGAGGGCAGTCAAATTGGTGGCATAGAAGTGGATCCATTCACAGGTATTCCCTATTATGATCCCACTAAGAACAGCAAAAGTGGAAATGCAAATGGTGGTGGCAGGGGCAATAATTTGCCATCAGGGTCTTAACCTCAAAATTCAGCAGTTAGGAATAGCGGAGGCAGTGCTATGGCTCCACACAGACGTCCTGGTGGGGCTGGCTCTCTTGGTGAGCGTGGGGCTGGGTCATCTGGTAGTGAACATATCTTCAGCAGTGTCATATGTTATGGTGATAAAAATTAGTAGATAAATTTCAGCCCAATTTACTTTTAGAATTCTAAACCTCATAATTATCCTATAAAATCATTAATTCAAAAATGACTATGAGGAGATCCTGAGATATAACCTAGAAAGCCAGAGATGGGAGAAAGTTCGATATGAGAGCGGCAGTAGCTTGAATGGTAACTTGCGATATTCAGGGAGTGCCTATACACCAGACGGAAGAATAATCATTACTGGTGGATGTTTGATAAGTACAGGGGATGCTACAAGCACTACATTTGAATGCAATATCTAGAAGCCTGGCAAGTTTATAACAGTTTTATTGTATTTCTCAATGATATTCTGATTAAAATAGAGAGATTATACTAGGAAGAAGATGATGACTAATCGCAGATATGCACATGCAAGCACATCGTTAAACGGCTACGTGTATGTTCTTGGTGGGTTCGATAACAAAGACGCTGATGGGGTGGCTCCAAGCACTTTAGATAGCGTAGAGCGGTATTCGATTCATGAAAACAGATGGATATAGAATTGCCTAAATAATTTAGATAAATTATACCATTTACTATAGCAGCATGATCAACATATATTAAAAATTGCAGTATGAATGACAGTCGAGCATTTTGCGGTTGTGTGACTATAGGAGACTAATTTATCTATCTGGTGGGAGGTTTCCAAGACTATACAGTGCTTAACACAATAGAAAAATATGACTCTGTGCTGGATAATTGGACTACACTGCTCGTGAAGTTGCCGCAAGGTCTGGCTAAGATGGGAGTGTGCGCTACTGATGGACAGAGATAAATGGCGATTGTTGGTGGTATGAATCCGCAGTTCCATCCTCAGAAAGCTATGTTTTAATTCATTTTAAACTTTATAACCCAATATTAATATAGATTTTATCTCACAAAAAAGGGAAATATAAATCAGAATATGTATTTATTAGACATGAAAACCATGAAGTTTTCCTCTTGCGCAGAAATGAAAACAGCGAAGACTTTCAATTATATATAAAAAATAGCATTAATTTTCTATATATCTTTAATACCTTCTATGAAATTTAATATTAATTTCAATTCGAATGTGCACTTCCATGAGGGGTCAATCTATACATTTGGTGGTAATGACAGAGACGCCTGTGAGAAATACGATACTTATCAGAATAAATGGGAAATGCTCCCAAGTTATGCAGAGGTCGTTAGTATTGCTTTATATTTCATCTATTTAAATAATAATTGAATTGCACTCCTTATTTAATTTTTATGATATTTTTGTCATATTTTGTGATAGTAAAGGAACTAACGAATTAAATGGATGGACTTAGCTTAATTGCCTTAAAATAAAAAATAAAAATAAATATTAAATATAAGGATTTTGCCCCATCACACCATCACTTATTCCATTGTGATAATAATAACAATAATGATATAGAAAAATCTACAATAATCAAATTTATTTGTGGAATGATAACCAAATATAACTACATATATAGAAAATGTTAACAATTACTTAATTTTCCAAAGCGATTATAAAAATAGTAGTATAAGTTAATTATTTTAAAGATAATATCTGTCAAATTTATAAATTGATTGAATTTTTACAAGACAATAGTAAAGAATGTTAAAATATAAGAAAATGCTATAATTATATCATTATATTTGATTTTAATCATTCATAAAAATTAAATTAATCTAAATAAAATGTCATCTTTCATATAAACTCTGCCAACCAAGGGATTTAGGTAAAATATCATTTTAATTTCATTCAAATATTAATATATTCTTTAAATTTAGACAAGGAGGCTTTTGATTTGTAAAACCATCGTCAAAAGAATAACAAGACAAAGATAAAACTTAAAAGTATTGATGAAATTTAGTGGTATCATGTGTAATTTTAGTAATTAGAAAAATGCGAATTAATCTTAAACTATTAGAATAAAACTTGATTTATTTAAATTAACTATTATTTTCACAATAAGATTCTAGGAATTGTTTCATAATTAAATAAATCAAAATAATTATTTTAGAATTTCAAGCAAATTAACTTTACAATTTTCTTTTAAATTGAAAACACTCAAATTTATTTTGTATAGTAAATCCAAAAGTAGAAAGAAAAACACAAGAACTAAAAGCCAAATATTCATAAATGATAACTCACAGTCTTTCAATACCACTATGAGAACAAACAACAATATCAATAATAATATTGCTCTTGTTATAGATGAAAAATAAGAAATAATTCAAGATTTTGAAGCGAATATTTCTTAATAATTTGCTGACACTATAAACCTCAATAATGATAAAAGTTTGCTGATGAGCCCAGTTTTTAGTTAAGGAGAGAAAAGTAAGCAAGAGGAGGATTTTAAATAAGAGAAGGAATTGGAATTATTGACAAAGTCTATTGATTAGGTGAGATAATTTACAATTTATTAAGGCAATATGTTTACAAATTTAATTATAAATTACTTATAATTTTATTTATAGGGAGACTTAAAAGAACAGGAAAATTTGAGAAAATAAGAGGAGTATTCTAGATTCTTCACTTAATTATTTGGTAAAACTTTATTATAAAAAACTCAACTATCTAATCTTATCCTAATAAATAGATAGTGGATTGAAACACAAAAAGCCAATCGTATAGTCAAAATTAGACTTTGTATAAGACGTTAAGAAGCTCAGAAACGCTTAAATTTCAATGAAATAAACGCTTAAAAGATTGAATGAGTAAAGGGAAATTGAGCAACTTCACTATGAAATAATAAGAGAAGAGGAAATATTAAAAAATGACATAAGTGGGAAGATAGACAAGCAATAAATTTATAGTCATACTAATAGTTTGGTCAAAAGGGGATTTGAGTTAAATAAAGGCGAAAATATGTTGAATTAAAGCTAGTTAGGTAGTCTTAAGAATTTCTAGAAGAGAGATACTACAAATTAATTTTAATGATAGTCATTAATTTTCTAGATTTAGACAACTATATTAATGTTTTAATGTAAAATTGTGAGTCATTAATCATTTATTAAAATAAATCCAGCAAATTTTTATATTAATACTATCTCAGAGGCTTTATCAAACAGCATAACAAAGTATGATGAATCAAAAATGCAAAAGCGTTTCACAGGTTCAATAGTATACGAGGAGGGTCTCCCACTCTCAAAGTTAAGTCAGGACTACTATGAAAACGCAAATAAAATCCCTTCTATAATTCCACAAAATGATCACTCTCCAATTTAAAGTTCTCTGCATAGTCATACACCTAAGAGTCACAGTATCTCAAAGAAATTTAAAACAGCAAAATCAATGGTTAACAGTTAATAAAAGGGGATTACAAAGAATAATATTGATATCTAAGAGTTCATAGAGATAGAAGGGGGAGAGAAATAAAACTAGAGTAATCCCTTAGAAATTGGAAACGACAGTTTAGATTAAGGACAAACAGCTTATTTCTAATAAGAGTCTCACTTATAAAACGTAAAGAGCAATAGAATAGATCAAATCACAGAGCAAGCCAATTTATACTTGCATTAGAAAATTTAGGAGATTAATATCAGTTCAGTTGTTCAGCAAGAATTTTTATAGAGAAATCTCAATTAAATTGATTAAGAAATTACCTTTTAATAATAATCTTAGAAAAATCTCAGATCCAAAACTCATTCTCCCACAAACTTATAGTAAAACAATCAAAGCAAGAGTAACATAAATATTTGGAGTCCAAACTCTATAAATCTTGATTATGCAGATTTAATAAAATTACAGAGACCACTACTTGGAAGTAAATTGAAATACAATTCTGCTTTACAGAAAAAGCTTAAAACAGAAAACATAGATAATTAGGCTTAAGAAGATTCAAATCTGAATAATTTTAGAGAGAAAAGCTATCATCAGAAAAGTAGATCTGGTATTGTTTAGTTCTAGATCACTTAAAACATGAACAATTTTTATTATTTTTATTTTTGATTAATATGTAATGCCTTAAACATCCACGAATTAAAAAGAGCTCAATCCCCTTCAATTATTCATGTCGGCAGTCTCTAAGATGTCTAATCAGCCATTAGTAGAATAAAAACTGGTCAAGTATTTGATAAATCGTTATAAAAATATTCAAATATGATCAAAGCCAATAATTCCCAACATTAATTTGGAATGAAAAGAATCTCAACGACTGGGGGAAGATTTAACAGATAGAGAAAAAGCCAATTGGATACCAAAGTTTAAAATCAAATCGATGACATACAATAAAATAACGATTATGGAGAAATAAACTCAAAGATGTATCATCACAATAGAGCTAAAACAGCACTGCCAAATGGTAGAATAAATAAGATGTAGAGAAGTTTGTCGCCTTTGAATAAACAAAATTAAAAATTAAAAATTACTGATGAAAATTAGAATGAGAGGTTGAGTACGATTTAAGTATCTGATTACAGGGAAAGGATGCAATAGAGTATCAAAGATACAGTATCTTTGTTAAAAAATATTTGCATCAAAATTCTCAATAAAAATGAAACTCATTTATAATTTGTATATCATTAGAACGGAAAGATGGCTTGCCATCAAAAGTTTAGTTACAATTATAAAATAGAAATCCGATTGTTGATGGGAAATTATTGATAAAAGCTACAATACTAATTTAGATTAGATTTAGACTTTTATATATCAATTTCTATATAATACATTTAATCAAAATTAAAAATACTATAAGATCCAGGTCAACCTTAATAAAGTATCACTCTTAGTAAAAACTTAATGAGTCCATCAGAATTTAGACTAAAATAAACTCAAAATCTTACATTGAAAATATTCCACGAAACTGATCTAATTCATTAATCTTTAGCTCCATTAGAATAGGATATAAAAATTGAAATTTAAAGTTAACATAGCAGATAAAATTTATCAAAATCATAGCATAAACTATCACATAGTAGTCCAAAAAATAATCAGAATGGCTTATAAGTTACAAAATAATAGAGCAAAAGAAAGTAAATTCTAAATAAAGCGAAAAATGTTGTAACATAAGCTTTAAGCTATCAAGATGATCCAATAAGTTTAATTGATTAGCTGAATAATAGGAAAAATTATAAATAATGCAATGATTTTATGTTTAATATATTTGATAAAAAAATTGGTTTTGGGGGTATCTTAAATTGTTTCATTTGTAAATAACTCAGTGATTTCAGATAGATTGAATAAAACAGCAGACCAATAATAGCATCAAACTAAAAAACTTGAAATAACTTTGCCAGATTTAAGCCAAGTTGACAATGGAGTCTACAGCAACACGAATCAGCAAATCATAGCACAAATGAATCATAATTACTCAATTGACCATAAGACCGTGTATGTATCTAAAACTCAAGATTTACGAGAGAGCTCAAAAAAGTAAACTTCATCTATAAAGAAAAAGAGCCATGTCGTGAGAGAGTAGCTATAAGTTAATAATGGGGATAAAAAGTAGTTAGGCTCTTCTTTTGAAGAAATTTATTATTAAAAATACATAGATTTGATGTTAAAATTTTAATGCCTTTTTAACAAAAATTTTTGCTCAAATCTTTCAATTATTGTTAGAAATTATAATTATGAAAAATGAAACTGGCAGCAAGCTATACAAAACACAAGGAGAAAGACAAACAACATTTTAAGAAAATATGGAATATTTAATAAAAGAACTAACTCTTTCAAGTGGCTAATAACTCATGAAATCCTAAAATCAAGTAAATGATCAAAATTCTCATGCGTTTATGTCACAAAGGTTGAGACTAAAAAATAATGAGCATTAAAATCAGTTATTTTTTTATAGTTCTTAGTTTTATATTAATTGTACTTACATATAAAAAATTGGATATATTTTACTTACAAAAGCATTTGTCTAAAGAGGCACTGTCTAATAAACATGATAAAGATAGTACGAACAAATCCCCTTAAAAACAGTTTTGGATAAAAGAAAAAGAGAGTTTTAATGATTATCAGTAAAATCATTAATTGATTAATAATAGAGAATTCGATAGAAGCCACAAAAAGAATTATAAATTATTATATAAAATGATATATTAAAGGATATTTTTCCTTTCAATTTCATTTACTTTGTATAAAATTAAGACTGAACTCAGTCATAAATTTGGGTTGATGAATTTAGATTCTTAAAGCAGGGCTAAATCTTCAAGTTTAAATCATAGAAAAACATAAAATCACAGGTAATCATAGATTTTTTTAATTTATTTCTATATAATAATAATTTGTTTAAATATATATTGAGATATAATTAAAATTATAATCCAACTCTGTTTAAGTAAGTTCCAGAAGAAACAACATTGAATTTAGAATAATAAAATTAAGAATAAATGCCAAAGACAATTTACCCTAAAACACCTTAAGTTTAAATTAACATCAATAAGATTAGTCTTCACTATCAAATGCAAAAGATTAAGATTCTTTGCAGTAATATTAGCAAAATTATAAGTGATTTTATTTATTTTTAATTTATAACAAATTGTTAATATTTAATATAATTTTAAAATTCAATTAATACAAATGGCAGAGATATATTAATTATACTGACCATATTATTTAAAACTAAAAACTTTAGTAATAATAAAATCTAAGATTTCAAAATGTTAGAAATATGAAACAAGTATCTAGTTAGAGACCCCCAAATAGCATGGTTTTTGAATTAGATCTATCTCAGCATTTTAAGTTTAGGGACTCTCAGTTAATTAAAGCAAAAATAATGCAGAAAAAATTGCATACTATAAGTAATTTCAACAACCTAAATAAGCTTAGAGTTGATAATTTATATACTAAAATCTTCCCCTCCCCTCCCCCCAATATAAAAAGTAATTGAAATATAAGACTTTAATTTCAAAATTATGAGTCTTTTTTATATTTGATAGTCCAGGGAAATCAAAATCAATTGCAGTAGGAACTGAAAGTCCCATAGTAGAATAAATGAAGGTGGATAATTGGAAATAAATCCCATAAAATAATTTGAAATTGTAATTAACTTAAAATGACCTGTGCAGTCCTAATACAATACCTCTCCCTGAGCATAATTAAAATGTTAAGAAATTCCAAATTAACCAATATTTTAAAATATAAACACTATAATTAATTAATTTAATAAGTCTATTAAAATCATGTCAATTTATAAGCAAATACTTTAACTAAAGATTTGTTATATGTAATATTTTGGGAATAGAAATCCAACAAACGAAGTAACGGATACCCCCTCCAAATCTGGAACTTTTTAAAATTCCAGTTTTAAACTGGAATTCCAGATTTAAATCTGGAATTTTTATAAGTTCCAGATTTATATCTGGAACCATAACATGATTAAAATATTCCAGATGTGTACCTGGAATTCCAGTTATAAATCTGGAATTCCAGTTTGAAACTGGAATTAAATTTATGGTTAATTATTATAGAGAAAAATATTTCATATTATTATTGTATATAAAATTATTTCAATATTATTTTTGGGGGAAAGTTTCCTGCACCGGTTTATGATAAAAAACAATTTTTAGGGAAGTTTCCTGCACTTTTTAAAAGTTTTTTTTTCTATAAAATTAATAATAATTTTAACTATCAATCAACTCACAGACTAATTTCATTGATATAATTTCTTAACCTATTAGTCAATTTTTCTCTTCAGATTCCAACATCTGGCATATTTCATCTGATATTTGTTGGTTTCTGTCTATTAACCATTATATTGTTCTCTCTGTTATCATAGTAATTATAAGTATTGTATCCATTAGTTATTGAAATTTTAATTCAATTTAGAATGTTTTTTTCCTACCTAAATAATGTTAGACTATAATTTTGTGAACAACTTAAATGATGTATAAATTTCCTCTTAATATTAATGAGTCATACAAATTTTTAATTTTATAATTTTTATATAATTTATTAAAATTTAAATAAAATTAAAAAAAAGTGCAGGAAACTTCCTCGAGTGCAGGAAACTTCCCCCCCCCCTTATTTTGTATTAAAATTATTGCAAAGGTTTAATACATAATTTAAATTAGTCTTAATAGATATTTAAATCAAAGCAAACCCTTTACAATAATTATAAATTTAATATTTTTTTTTAATTATTTAAAATTTTTTAAATAAACTTAACAATTTACTTAAAATAGTTAATTAAATGTAAGAATAGGAAAATTGCTATAAAATATATTTAAAAAAGTATTATTAAGTTTTAGTCATTATTGCATGTTCATATCGAGGAAAAATTTCTTGATAAAATTTAATCGATCGTATTATGGTTGTAACTTTATCAATCTAAAAAATTAACTCTCATATATGAACTCTTCACACCGGTCACCTCCTACCCTTGTACTATATGTCATTCGTACGTATTGCTTAAGTTCGCCCCACAATGATTCGATTGCATTTTGAGTCCTTATTTAATATAGCAAATTATTTTTATTATATTAAAATTATAGTACTTCGAAGGCTTATAAAGACCGGTGCTAAACTTTAATTAATATTTAATATTTAAACAAATTTTATAAATAGGTTTAGTCCAATACACTAAAATGAGGGATGGAATTTCTAACCCCTTTGTAAATTCAAAAAAAATAATTGAAAAATGTTAGCTTGTTAGATAATATATTTTTTCTTTTATTTAAAAACAATATGAATTTAATTTATATTTGATTTCTAATACGAAAATTTTAATAATTCTCAGCAAAATTTTAATTATTTTCAAGAGCATTAGGTTTTATGAAATGTTTATATTTTTAATTGTATTATTAATAATTTACATTTCTATAATTGTTTTTTAAATAATGAAACTAAGCAAATATTTAACGAAATTTCAAATATGCGAAGAAAATTTTAAAATATTCTTTATAGAGTATAGTGAAAATTTCATTTTACCCTAAACTATTAAATTATGAAAAATTTAGTTATATTTTGAAAATATTATGAACTTATATATTTTTAAACGAAAATAACTTATAAGGGGAATATAACTCAAAAAAGTGTTTTTAATTTAAATTATAAAAATTTATATAATTTTGAATGGACGTGTTTTTTATGGTCAATGTTAAGGTTTTGCCATTTTATGCTATCGTAGGATTTAAATCCATCATGATGGACGACAGCATTTTAAATAAGTAAATCTTTTTCTTCAATAATTAAAAAACATTAATATTATCAATATAAAATTTTCATACATTTATTAAAATCATTTTCATCAATTCCATTTTTGATGTATTACTCTATAACCCGAGTTGACCTATTAGGAACTAGGTATAATTTGGTTTTAGTCTTGTCGTCTCGCTAAATCATTCCGAAGATCCATAATTACCTTTGGTAAATAAAATATAAATAAAATTATATGTTTTTTTTATTAATCCTTATTTTTTAAATACTCACGGTTTCATCTTCGTCAGCGGTGATATGACTCCAAAGGGACTCATCGCATTCTATTTTAATATTAATACATAAACCCTAGAATCCTAATACTACTTCATCTGTTCACTCACTTTACAAAATTTAATCTAAAATATTATAAATTAAAATTATACAACGTATTGACTAAAGGATTTCCTATGCCGTAGATGATGATAGGCGATGCTCATAATCGGTATTATATATTTTTTTAAAGAATAATAAGTACTTTTTAAATTTAAATAAATGTATAGAGACAGTTCCTTAACTATGTTGAATTTATACCATTAATATAGTGCCGGAATATAATGCGAGCCAATACAAAAAATTAATTCATATTATTAATTGTAATAGAAATTTTTATATTTTATGATTAATCTAAGTAATTATTTAATGATTATTAAACACAAGTAGTGGAATGTTATTAGGACAATAGATTGTTAAGAAAGACTTTAGACAGTATTTTTTCAAACATTGTTTAAAACACAATATATGCATGGTATTGAATAATATTATTTGAACATTAATAAAATCAGATTGTTTTTATTTGTTTAATAAATCTAATGTCTAAATGTAAATAAATATTGAA
>ARYC01000173.1:0-98927 GCA_000711775.1 Oxytricha trifallax | reverse complement strand
ATATGCTGCCAGTCAGTTCCAGTAGGTAGAGTGCGAGATATGTGGTAGAAGCTTTCTCAAGAAAAACCTCAAGAGGCACATTGCAGCTTAGCATACTGTCAACCTTGAGTCAGAAGACTAGAAGCTCGAGCAAGCATTCGTTCAAGAGCGCTACCAAGATCTAGATGTGTAGCCAATATAGGAGGCTCCGACACCAAGAGACAAGAAAGCTCATAAAGTGAAGTCCCCTAAGATTGTGCAATCGATTCAAGAGGTTGATAAGAGAGATGTATTCAACTTCCCAGAGAAGGCATGGGAGTTCAAGCAGCTGCAACTGAAGGTGAAGCCTCACTGGAAGATCCTTAGCACTCTCAAACCATTGAGATGTCCCCATTCCAGCAAAGCCAGTAATTTAATCTGAATTTGACTAGTATAGGTAGCCAAGCAGCACCAACTGCTCGCAAGAGGCGAGATCCTTCAAGGGGTGTACTTCGAATGCTTGACGCTCGACGTGAAACTGTACCCAGAGCAAATTTACCAGCTGAAATACTTGGTTTACAAGCAAGCCATGCTTTACTTTTTAAATAGCAGAATCAAAGAGCAGTCCTAAAGTAAGATATCATAACCTAGTCATACCTTCGATAGAGTTTGTAAACTCCAAAGTCCTTGGCTTGCTTCAAGAGACCAAGCGCTCCATCTTCGAGTCATACCTCAACAGCTAGCTGGTAAGGAGTGTCAACAATGCTTTCACAGCATACCTTGACGAGAGCAATCCCCACTGTGCAGAGGCGCTTGAAGTCTTGTAAACGAATGAGCGAATTGACACCGATATCTTCGATTACCTTGGCTGCTCGAAGTTCCGCTTCATCCACTTCAAAACTCACATTAGCTGGAAGCCTGGAACCTTCAAGGAGAGACCCCGCAATGGCTAGCTCCTTACTAGCCTTCGTCAAAGCAGATTTCGAATGCAAAGAACTTGTTTGAGCAAGGCTGGTACATGGCAATGGTGTTCCAGAGGTTGGTAAACCATTTTATGAGCTTCCCTTACAAGTCAACATCATTACAGCATCAGTGCCTCATCACGTACCTCAGGCAGTGGTTGAATGAGAACAAGTCCCTTAGAGAGCATCACGTCAAGACCAGCAAGGGCGAAGAACTGCTAGCGATCGCCAAGAGGTATGAAAACTTGATATGCCACCTGCTTCACCCAGCAACTAAAGTCCACAAAGGGACTATACAATACCTAAGGAGTCAAGTTTCCAAGAAAGCTGCCAAGTGCAAGACTCAGACCTAGAACTTGCTTCCACCACACCTGCAGCTTAGAATGGCGAGATTGAGGAAGGCCCTCAACATGGGAACCGTGATGAAGCCTCATTGCTTCGAGAGTGCAATCGCTTACTTGATCGTGAAGGGGAACAAGGAGGAGTGGATCTATGAGTTGGAGTGATTTCGAATCAGTTCGTGAGAGTGAAATTAAAATTTAGCATGTTAAATATCTAATCTTTCATACACTATACCTCTATCAACAGCGCTTACGCCTGTTCGCTGATAACTTCTATATTGTCTAATAGCAATTTTATTTCAATTTCAATTTTTTTCAAAACCCCGAAACCCCTTCGTACATGGAAGCGCTGTCGAACTCTATAGGTTTTGACGAATAGTCAGCTTAGAGTCCCTCTCATCACACTTTCTCATCGTAATCGATTCTTAACTATGGGTTTCTCTGCAATCAAAGGAGTACGAAGAGATCAAGCAGAGCGCTCTGAAGCCATAGGAGAAGACTGCAGTGAAGTGGAAATCGGTCGTTGGGCATCAACTTCCCCTCCAATCCTAAACCAACGAAGCTCTCTTACACCTCAGGCACTCTCCTCAACAATCGCTAGTAAGCATGACTAAACCAGCCTAAGCTCCAGAACAGGAACAGCACCTGGAAGTATTCCACCCGCTCTCCGGAGTCCAAACTCGAAATCGATCTTTGCAAAGTTAGGCTGGAAATCTTACACCTAGGAACAGCGTATCCTGGGTCCGAGAGGGGAGAGCATTGCTGCCACTCCTGTGAAAAATCGTCGTAATCAGAGACACACTCAGCTATCACCTATCCTGGAAGCCCCGGAGGGCAGTGCTCAGCACGTATCGCTGCAGAAGCGCTTCGATGCCATCAGAATTTGCAGCTCCTCCAAAAAGGCTCGCAGCTAGCCAGAAACCCCTCTCAAATCGTCGTCGGCGCTCGCTCCATTGCTTCAGAATCTGGCCAGCTCAGGTTGCAATCCACCTAACGTAAGGGCAGCGAAGTTTCAGGCGTTGCAGGCAGTAGAAGCAGGATTCCAATCACTCCTAAACGTCTTCAGTTATCGAGTAGGGGTGGGAGCAGCAGCTAAATGAGAGAGCATTCATAGTAAAGTAAGCAAATTCTACCAATTTAAGCTATCTTATAGAAGGTTTAGAATCAAGTTAAGCAGGTAAGCACGACAAGCAAGCAGCTATAGCGAACATTGGCAGTTGTTGCATCGAATCGCTATAGTAATACACTCCAATCGCAACGGTGCGCGAACAAGCCAACCAACGCCTAGGCAAGTATGGGGTCTTGGCAAGGAATCTCTCAATCGCGAAGGAGTCGACCAAGCGGCAGCAGTTCTCCATGAGTTTCGTGGCGGTCATCACCAAGGACAGGTTGATCTCGAGTCAGGTCATCGAGGGCGCGTTCGACGCCATGCTGTTCGAGAACTTCCTCTATCACACCCTGCGCCAGCTGCGCACTGACAAGGACCTCGCATCGAAGAGGATCGTGCTGCTCATGGACAACGCAGTCATTCACAAGTATTCGGAGGTGCTGGCTACAGCCAGAAAGTTCAAGGTGACAGTGCTATTCAACGCCGAGTACTCGCCCTGGCTCAACCCGATCGAGCAGTTGTTCTCCTACATCAAGAGGCACCTTCGATAGGAGCAGGCTGACAGCAAGTAAGTATAGTAAGCTTAACCCAATATAGGATCCACCTAATGAAGCGGCTCTCGGAGATTCTGAAAGCCATGACCAAGACTGACGTGAACAAGCTCTGGGCCTTCAGCATGAAGCAGTGGTGCAGCACCATCAAGCACGGCTTCGTTTGATGCAAATGTTGGCAACAATCGACAACCTACCAAGAGAGGCTAAAGACAGCATGAATCGCGACGACGTTCGAGTAATTGATTAGATTAGCGATTAAAACGAATTATTACATATTACACTTTTAAGTTTAAGTTTTAAATCAATCAAACCTTCCAAACCATCACAACCTCCCTCGCTTGCGCGCATTCGAGACACCAACTTTGCCACTATAGCCAACGATGGTTGTTTCAAGCCCTCTTATAGCAGTTCTTGTCATCACGAGCGATGAATCATGAAGCTTAGTACCAAATGCTATTGAATTGACCATTCCACACTCTCAACTCTCGCTCCAATCATCATTATGCACTTTCATTGCTGTATCCAACCAATTGCTGCCAGCATTCGCACCAATCGCTGAGAGAGCCTACCTACTTGTCAGGACCAAATCGTCAAGTGTTGGTAGAAATCGCGAAAATCGATACAAATCTTCCAAAGTAGTTGAATCAATCAATTATCAGCTCACTTACACAGATAGGTCCATTTTCGTTTTCACTCATTCCAACCGTTGGGGACTTATGACCAAATTTTAAATATTTAAATCTATAATTAATTATCAAAATTCCTATCTTTTTCTATTTTATCAATAATATTGCTAAGTTCATCATCCATAGTTAAAGCTATAATTAACTTTTAAGTTGTAACTCTTTAAGAAATATTTATCAATTTCGTCAATAAATTAATTATATTTTATTAAAGAAATCGTCTGATTTTAAATTAAGATACTAAAATATCTAAGATAAAACCTAATAAAACATAGAATCTAAGTCATTAAATGAACAAATATGAAAAATTATATAAAAAGAAAAAAACGCAGAAGTAAAGCAGAGATAACTGTGTATTCGATTAAGATAGTGTAGCATCCACAGTGTCAGAAGAGAGTGAGGTAAAAAGCATGTTTTTTATTTAAAAAATATGTAAGATTCTTAGACATTTAAGAGCTTAATTTGCTTGAATTAATATAAAAATTATAAGGTATATTCACGCCAAGGGTGAAATTATATAAAGCAAAAATAGAGTGAAGATAAAGCTTAAAATAAAGATATACGCAAAACCAATAGTTAATATAAATGCATATTTCTAATTGTAAACAAAATTTAATCCAAACATTAAAAAATGATCTTAATTTAAACAAGATAAAGAGATTAGAATTATAGATTAATTAAATTTATTGTTTATAAAGTCTTATTTGAAAAATTCTTCAATCTCAAGCTATGATATTCTAATATCCTTTAGTAATCTTTTCCTTAGGCAAATTGTCATACTAATAATAAGAGCTTTTAGAAGATAATAAATACGATTTGAAAAATAAAGGGAATAAAGCCTAAATAAAAGTCAAACCTTATTTTTAAAAAATATTCTTGAAAAAGTAGATAGGTGAAAAGAATATCTAAATATAATAAGAATTAAAAGAAGTATTATAAGTGATTGTCAAGCAAAGTCTAGCACATTAAGCGAGATAAATTGAGTTAAATGCAATTAACATTTTTTAATTCAGCTTTAAGTATTACCTAAATTCCTCTACTTCATATTATTGTAGGTCTACATTCGATTTAGTGAAATTAAATTAAAATTAATTAAATATTAATTACCTTCAGTTATGTTTTTGGAAAATGTCTCCAAGCCATGGCTTCATTATACTCTCTGGATTGCGTATTATAATTAAAACGGTGTTGCTATTGCTAGAATGATTTTATCTGATCGCCCAAGCGATAAAAACCCCTTTTACTGTTTTTGGGAGTGAGTTTAAAATCAAAATTTCTCGTTTCCTAGCATGATTCAGGAATTTTGCCGATAGCAAAGTCTATCTAAAATTGTGTGATCTACCGTAGAATCTAATTAGATATGAATTTGAGTCACTTTGGATCTGATAACTGCTAAGATTTTAATATTTAATTAATTTAATTTAATTTAAATTAATTTTCCCAAATCGAATTTATTCCTACAATAATATATCTGGTGACTTTTCAAATAAAGGTTAGTTGACAATTAATAAGAAAATTAATATCTTCAACTTCAACACTTTCTACGATTTATATAAATTTGCTGTCTTCTTCTATCACTCAAATTTAAAATGTAAGGAAAACTATTAATAATTCTCTTGAAACTTATCTTGAATCTTTACTAATTCAGTATCTTCAAGAAAAAAAATAGTAATTGATTCATTAACGAACTCAAGATAAATTGAATATTCGAGGGTTATAATTAAAAATTTAAACGTCTCTCATATTAATAGTAGAATAAAGATCTATTATGGAATTATTAAATATATATGTTTATAAATAATTCTAACCTTTTCACTTTTAAATAAATATTACAAATGATAAATTTAAATCAGAAAATACTAAAATTAATATTTTAAATACAAATATCACATTAAAAAATGACTAAGAAATAAAAGTTTAAGAAAAATATATTAGTATAATGTTAATGAGCAACAATTATTCAAGCTATTATACTGAAAAAATATTTCATATGAAAATAAATATGAACATGTATTAATTAAAATTTATTTCTGTTAATAAAATGAAATAATAAAGTAAAATTTAGAAAAGGTTAAAAATTAAGTGATGATAAGTTTACAGTTCAGGTAATTAAAAGAAAGAGACCCAATTGATTAATACCATCCATTAGTCAATTATTACAATAGCGCTACTAGAAATGTAGCTCACTGCGAGCTCTATCATAATAAGATATTTGGATTTATTATGTGGCTGCTGATTGGCTCGGAACCGATTATGAAAGTCCACGTTTTGAAGGGACCATTGCACTAGGTCCCTAATTCTCAAAGGTCATTATCGACGGGATGCCTACCTTTGCTATGCTGTATCGACTTAAATCTGTTATTTCTATTATTTTCTCTCACATAGTAGATGCAGCAGCCTGATCCAGAAAAAATAAAGAAATACTTACATTATTAAAATAATGTATTAATTGATTTTGAAAGCATTTATCGGAATATTTGAGACTATACCTATAATATTTTTGAAAAAAAATTATTTCTATTAAGGTAAAATTTTTAAGAGTTAGTGAATTTTTTGATTAATCAATTTTGAGACTTTAATGTCTATGTTTAAAAGTCTTAAATAAATGAAATAAGGGAAAATTTACAGGAATTATAAAATAGTGATATTAGATTAATTTAAGTTGCAAATTATGAAATTGTTCAAGATATTCTCCTTGTGCCGCGGACCTCTGCAGAATTACAAATCCGCAGTTATCTGCGGATATTATTAAGAGATAATCCTTCACGTGCCTCATTTGTCCGAGATGCGATTCTTAATTCACCCTATATTAATAAATTCTTAATTATATTTTATAAATTTAGTAATTTAATTTACTCTATTTTCTTAATTAATAATTTATCAGAAATCACAATTCTCTATAGAGAAATTCTATTAAGTTTAATAGTTTTAATTTTTTCATTAAAAATTAAAATTAAATTACTAAATTTATAAAATATAATTAAGAATTTATTAATATAGGGTGAATTAAGAATCGCATCTCGGACAAATGAGGCACGTGAAGGATTATCTCTTAATAATATCCGCAGATAACTGCGGATTTGTAATTCTGCAGAGGTCCGCGGCACAAGGAGAATATCTTGAACAATTTCATAATTTGCAACTTAAATTAATCTAATATCACTATTTTATAATTCCTGTAAATTTTCCCTTATTTCATTTATTTAAGACTTTTAAACATAGACATTAAAGTCTCAAAATTGATTAATCAAAAAATTCACTAACTCTTAAAAAATTTTACCTTAATAGAAATAATTTTTTGTTTTTTTCCGCTTAATAAATTTTCCTATATAATATTTTTATATCAAAGATGTATATTTATAATTAACTTTAAAGGTTCATATATAATTCAACCTCATTTCTTTATAATAGACTCATCTATTCTTATTTAATTTTATTTTCAATGAATAATTCTTTTGCTTTTTGTAGCCCTGTTCTTTTTATTAAACGATATATTTTATTCTATTTCATTGACTTTCTCTGTCCTCTATTTTTGCCTTTTCTATTGCATATCCTTCTTTATCTACTTCTCCTCCAATGAGACTTCTTCTTGTGTAATCGACTCTTAATGAATGTTGAAAATTTTCCATTTAAAAAAATGTAGTTTATTAAGAAGAAATACCAATTTCTAAAGATTAATAGCAAGTAAAAAGTCCAAAAGTTCTTATTATTTAATATTGTAATATAGGTATGATAATGAATGAGTTAATTCTTATATTTTTATATAAAAATTGTAAAATTAAATGTTATTTTCTTTTTATTTAAAAAAATATAAAGCCAAGCATTATATTCAAAATATTCTTCTTTTATTTATAAAATGCTCTTAAATAAAGTGCTTATTTTATATATCTCATTAAACCGATTAATAAATAGTTAACAAACATGAAAATGCTCACTTAATGGTGATTTATGTTTAAAGTTCAATTTTATTAATTATTTCCTGAAGAATAATATTTTAGGGAGGTAATTAACAATTATAAAAATAATTATTATAGCACATTTCTTTCTTTAGAGAATGAAAACAGATATTTGTTAAGTAAGTATTTTACATGAGAATAATTTTTAGACTTAAATTTTTAATGACTTAATCATTCTTAATATTACAAATAAATTACTATAAAATGTTAATAAGGCTGTCACTTTAAATCATTTCCAAAAGTGGACCACCCTCTCTGATATTGTTTTTTCTCCAGTTTAAATAAAATCACCATTAGTTGTAAGGACAACACATTCCTCTCTGTATATTCTTTTACTCGTTCTTTGCCAGTAGCTTCATGTCCAGATCTCTCTTAGAGTTTACTATCCATAATTTGGAGTGAACTAAAGGTAAGGGTATGTCGATTATCTCTTTGTGAGATAAAGTGGTGTATTGTAAGTCTTGCTTAAATCTCAATGGAGAATCCATAATATTATTTTTATATAATTTATTGTATCTTTTTTTGCAATCCTCAGCAATATCTTCCTTCATTTCCAAATCCCTCACTTTTCCTTCAAATATTTTTGGTTGAGTCAATGACTTGTATATTATTTATTTTACCGTTTAGTCCACTGTTATAATTTCTGTTCCTCTTGGGACTTTAACTGGTATTTCAGCAAATCCTATAAATATCCCTATTTTTTATAAATCTAACTTTTTCATCTTTTTATTTTATTTCTTTATCTTTTATCTTGCATTTCAGTTCATGCTTCTGGAAATCATTGCTACTTGTGAATGTTATTCTACAGTATTTTAAAGCCATTTTAGCATATTTCTCAAGTAGTCGCTAAAATTATGCTCTTGCTTATGGAATAGTGATAGATGTGTTCTGATTGAGGTTCCCATATAATACTTCATTTAACAATAAGTGCAAACAGTTTCATTAATGGATTCGACAAACTCTGGCTTTTCTCTCTTCCTCATATTTATTTAGTTTCAAGCTATTTGTACAATCCTTTAAATTCACTGTTTTTATTCATAGTTCTCAAGCATATAACCAAATATTCGGTTTATCGCAAATGGTTTTCAAGCGCAATTTTTGACTCTATTTGTTTTAGAAGAAATTCTATTCAAGTTTATAGAGTCATGCCATTGCTGCCATTGGTATTTTCTTAATTATTATAGAGCCAAACTTCTTATAGTTTCTAATAATTAGTGATGGCCTCTAGCTTACTATTAAAATAATTGAATTAATAAATTATTAACAACAAGGAAATAAGTCTAGAATAGCTAGACTATAATTAGAAAATTATTCAAAAGTGGTAAGTCTTGTTTTCAATTTTGAAAATATAATCTTTACCCCAAATCAAATTTAAATGTTAATATTGTCATTAATAATATCCCTGAGGATGCCTCATGATATAATTTTATCTCTAAATATATTAATTTCTACTAAAAATTTTAATGACGGGTTTAACTAGTAGCAATAGTGAAAGTCAATAAGGAAATGACTAGCATTTCACTATGAAGCATTATAAAAGTCATCTTGTTATATTAATAAAGTTAACTAATATAAACTGTATTATTTAGCATTATGTTGAGGACATTAATGCACTTCTGATACTCTTAAAAACAAATTGAGCCTAAAATCGCAATTGAAGACTATTTGCTGCAAGCCAAAAATTTTGTTAGAATTGAGAGTAAGTCAATATAATTATAGAATTATACTTATTGCAATAATTTTTATTTTTCCAACATGGCATGTTAATCAGCCATTAATTTTATGACTTTTTAAAAGATTTTAGATCAAAATTTATTCTAAATATCAGTAAAATTATCTAAACTACCTTAATTTACAAGGAATTCAATGGTTTACTGATTAAAACTAAAAATTTTCAATTTAAATGAATTTAGTTAGAAATTTATGATTTGGCTCATGAAGCTAATGCTCTCATCAGAAAAAATAATAAGCAGATCTAAGATTAATTAATTTTTAAATATAGATGAATCAAACAAATCAGCCAAATGTCTCTGGCTATGACGTCAGGGAGCTCTAAACAAGTTCAGGTCAAAGAGTGATATGAACATCAATCTGGAATATAACTGTGAGATTATCAAACTTTATTTCATCTGGGAAGCTACTTTTTGTCAACAGATGATCATATCACTGCGAGATTTTTAAAGGACATTTTTGCAAGGGAGAAGAATCTACTTAAAGCTGCCAATGTGATAATTTTCAATGTGCCTTATTATGATGAGTTATCTGTCTAAAAGATTTTCTCAGAAGTAAAGGAAGACAAAGAAATAATACGATTCATGAACTATTACCAAGACTACCAGATGATGACTTATAGAAATTAAAACCCCATGATTATAATAAGCGAGAAAATAAGAATTTACAGAAATATAATGGAGAAATTGAGAATGATAGAACTTACTAGTGATTCTTGTAGTAGACTTTACTATATTGTTGGCTGAAATATTTTAGAGATGTTTTAAAACTAACTTCAATTGATAGAGATTTTACTTGATAAAGTTTAATGATCCTACTATTGTAGAAATACATTTGAATTAGGAAAATTAATTAAAATTAAATTTAATATAAATCAAAATCTTGGCAGTTAAAGTGGCCAATTTAACCGATCTTGGGCTCATTCGATAGAGAATTCAAAATTAGCAGGACTTTATTATTGGCGGTACTATTTTATCGCATCGCTGGAGCGAGATAACTTCAGTTTAATGTGAGGGTATAATTTAATGAATTTAAAGGTGTTTAATTAAATTGGAGTTATCTCGCTCCCTCGATGCAATAAAATAGTACTGCCAATAATAAAGTCCTGCTAATTTTCAATTCTCTATCGAATGAGCCCAAGATCGTTCAAATTGGCCAACTTTAACTGCCAAGATTTTGATTTATATTAAATTTAATTTTAATTAATTTTCCTAATTCAAATGTATTTCTACAATAATGAAATTAATATTGCTAGAATAGTTTTTTAATTTCAAATCATTAATTAATCTCATATCAATATATTAATCTAATTAATTCCATTTAGCAATTAATCTTGATCTCTTTTCTCTTAATGCTTATTCTCAGTCTTATTTAAATATGGGGATTTTACTTCTAAGGGATAGTTGTGACTTTCTGGCCAAAATATATTGAGCTAATAATAAAAAACGCTAATCGTCTCAGAAATCTCAAAGATAACGAGGAAGAGGTGGAGGAGAAAGTTAACATCAGAGATGACATTTTCAAAAAAACTTATTGATAAGAGATTTTTTTCAAGTAAGCCAAATTTTTCTTAATTTATTTTAGAAACTGAAGAGAAGACTATATCGATGCTCAAAGCAAGAGCCAAACTAAGAGGGAAACTCTACAAAAGCAGGCTCACGAAGTTTCGATGCCATTATAAGGATTAAAAGCTCAAACAGAAGATTATAGGTAAATTAAAGATAAAAAGCATGAATCACTCTCCTCCTCTCTAGTGGCAAGATAATTGAGTTGGAGTGATAAAATATTAAATTATAATTGTGCAAGATAAATGCTAGAGAATTTCATGTTTAAGCTTAATCTGACATTATTATTTAAACATGCCTATCAACAATTTTTAAAAACATTCTATTAAACACTCTCTAAACATCTTCGAAAAAAATCTCATCGTGATGATTGACACTAATCTTAAAATATAATTTCATCATTTCCTCTTGTACTATCGTTTGGCTTAGGCCAAATATTCTTTTATACAATGAAATTAGGACGAATATGGGGCATTGAACAAGCAAGTTCAGCTCTAGTTTAATCTTTTGCTATACAACATTGCCATGATGCCCGTAAATAATCCCCAATAATTACAACATCCCTCCTCTTGTTAGTTACCTCAATATAATCTAAGAAGGCTTTAACATTAGCTATTCTGATCGAATTATTTTTTTAATTTAATAACTTTCAAAACCCTACTCATAGCCAATTGCCATCAAAGTTTTAGTTTTAAACCCTCTTTTTTTTCAAATGCTGGTTTTGCAATTAGAGAGCCCATGACTTTTGTGAAATTTGATATGGTTTATATATTACCTCATCAATAGACAATTTTTCCCAGAATTTAACATACGGATATAATTCTAAAATCTTGAATTTCTTAATTAAATTATCTGATACTATATCTTTAATGAGATTCTATAAGTGGATTTCATATTTTTGTATTTATTTTATTTTTCTAAAAAATAAGCGCTGCAAATCGCTAATATTATAATCTTGATAAGCCCTATGAAAGTCCTGTACAGCTGGCTTGCAATCTGTACCACTTCCAAGTATTGAGCGTTTTTCTTTTCTGAGTTTCTTGGCTTATAGTCTTTCCCTTTATCATCACAAGATTGCTTGAAAATTTAAAAGACGTAAGATTTTGAGACATGCAATAAATTTGAGATGTCAGAGCAAGAAAACAAGTCTTTTGTCTAAAACTAGGGAATTGAGGTTTCGAATATCAAAAGTAAGATGTACTCATCGAGAACATATTGCTTATTAAAAATTTATAAGTCTGACATTTAAATATAGGAACTAATTAATATATTTTATAAATTAACGGCTTAATATTAATAACATGAATTGGTATTTAGTTTGTTATCAATAATCATATAAGAGACAAATATAACTGGATGTAAAATTATTCACATTAGAAACAATCAATTAAAAATATACATTTAAATATATAAAAAAAATTACTGATATTTATTATTATAATTATTAGTCAGTAGCTGACAATGGGTTTGAGTAAAATTTTCTATAAAAAAATTAAGATGAAAAAATTATAATTGTAGAAGTTTTAAATTATAATAAATCTAAATTTGATTTAGAAATAACTTTAATGAAAGTAATATTTTGCCCCTCTAGAAGAACATCAAGTTCCAGAGATTTATCTATATAGATTTAGGCTACTGTAATTTAATATATACTAATTGCCACAGCTGTGCTGCATGATTTTAATCATAATTCAACCAAAAATATTAAAATATCATCCATTAACTTATTATTTAAGTCAACTTGCAGAACTAATGTTGATTTTCTTACACTGCAATTGGTCCATCTAAAACTAGACTTTCACCATAAACTTAAAAATTAAACAATTTATCTCTTTACTGGATAACTTTATTCTTAAACATTAAAAACATCAAATCTACTTAATATGATGTTTTAGTGATTTTATTCGGAAGGTTTGGGGTTTTATTGGGGTTAGTATAGAAAACGCAGGTTTTAAGGGAGTTTAATATGTATTTTAGACAATTATTGTTAAAATATAATTGAATCGGGGAAATTGAAAAATAAATACATAACAACTATCCATTTAAATAATAAAAGCCATGTTTTAGAGTGATCACTAAATCAAATTAGTAAGCAATAAACTGAAATATAGGTATCTGCTTAAACTGTTTAACTGCTAGGTAGTTAAATGTAATAGTTATTTAATATTAAAATTTTGATTAAACTTATCAATAAAACTAAGCAAATGTCTATAAATGTGCTTAACTGCTAGGTAGAGATCTGAAAAAACAAAAGAAGCTATCAACCTAGCAACTAAGTAGATGTTTAGAAATGTATTTAAATTCTTAAATAATAAAAGTACCAAGCAGATAAGCAAATAAACAAAAGTTCAGAAATGTGATTGTTTTAAATTTCTGATAATTAGCATTTGAATATCAACCCAGTGACATGCTTGGTCCTTGTGATCTTCTCTCTTCTTGATCTTCTTCGTCATCTGCTATCTCCTCGTCTTCTGAATGGGCCTGTGTATAGTCTGCTTTGCTACTCTCAATTTATCTCTTGTATAAATCCCTTGCCATCTCACCGGACTGAATGGGAATGTCTATCCTCTTTGATAAGAATGCATCTTTATCTTACTTATCGTAAATCTTTCCATTAAAGCGTCGTAGTTAACCTTGCTCGTCTAATCAAATGGCAGTTCATTCGTCGTGATCACCACTGATGTGTTCTTGAAAGCCATCTAAGTTTCTCCATACTTCATGTCTATTGAGTAACCTTTCCCTTATATGAACTTCTTCATTTGAGTATATTTTGTTTGCCCCATAAAATGAAAGTGTATCATTTCATCCATAATAGTATTAATAAAATACATAAAAATAGGAAATTGTAGAATTTTTCAAATACATTGTAATAAACCCCAAATATAACTGGCAAGTTTTTAATATATTACTAATTTAAATTCTATGAACCGTTTTTTAAATCTGATTGGATAAATTAGTTTATTATATCACAGTAAAGATTGCCCTATACAAATGCTATAGAAAAGATCAAACAGCAAGCTGGAGAACTAATATGCACAATGGTATGAAGCTCGGCTACTGCTTGAATATGCTTAAATGAATCAATGTACCTATGTACCGTTTTGATTAATCGGAATTTTTAGTAATTGGTACACAGTGGGAGCAGAGGATCAGATAAATAATGAATATGCATTTAAATCTTTTAATCGTAAATTAATCACAGAATTATAATAAGATGCACTTTTCTCTTTTAATGCCTTTCTCATAGTCCCTGTTGTCTATCGATAAATCTTTCTCATATCTATCCGGCTTCTCCTGGCACATCACCGTCGATTTATAGTGTCCTAAAGAAGTATTGAGATAGCTGAGTTGTGCTGAATGGGAATGGTTTTCCTACCTCTCTAAAGATTTGTGTAGCTCTTGTGTAAAAAGCCTCTTTATCAATATTTGGTATTCTGTCAAAAGGAAGGCTATTCGAAGTTATAATACCTAACATCCTCGGTATATGATTTTGGGATTAACTGGGCAACCTTCACCTTCAAGGAAGCTTTTCATTGCGGCAATGTTGTTTTTGCTGAAAAATTGCCTGTGATTAATTTCGTTCATAATTATAATTGATGTTTCTTTCTCTGTCCTGCCTGTTGTTATCTAGCACTGGTTTAATGATTCCTGAAACCTCTCCGTTATAAAGATTTTCTCGAGCATTTTTGCAATTGTAGTTTTGCCTGTATCCGGGTCTCCATAAAGCCAAACAGCATTCAATTTGTTTTCATATTCTCGGAAAATCACTTTCAATAAAGAATCAACTTCTTCCAGATAATTGCATCGTTTCATAAAGTCATCATCTATTTCGAGCGCCACTTTCTTTTTTAATTTTACTCTTTCTAAGTAGCTTTGCAGTTGGTCTATCTTACTCAGCTTTACCATCTAGCTCTATCCTATTTATTTATAATACTTGAGGTGGGTTTTAATATGGTTACTATAGTTTATGATTTAACAAGCTTTCCAATTTAAACAATGCTATCTTCATAGTAATCCTTTACATCTTGAATACTGCCTCCTGCATTACCACTTATCACTTCTTTCACAATTTTCTCCTTACTTATTCGTGTCTACTTCTGATCCGTTAATTGTGATGATTTTGCACTTTTTACAAAAGCCTCAATAAAGACATTGAATTACTAAAAATCTCCACGAATATGCTCTAATGTTTTAGAATTTTTTAAAATATGCTTGCTGTTAATTGAGTTGATGCTCTTCCCTCCCAACTAGAAACCTTCAATAGCCGCATGACCATTGTATCTCTAAGATGTAAAATAATTAATGCTGAGTCCAGGTTGGCCTTAATTCACGTGGATACTTATGTATTCAACACTATTTAAAGTTTCTTAAAAGCTCAGAATATGGCTTAAGTGTGGATTCAGTTACAATATCTACTTCTCAATCTTTTGGAAATTTTCTTCCGTGATACTGAAGGGGATTGAAAATAAGATGAAATGTCTGAGACTGTATTTGTCTGTAGAAGATCCGTTCATAATGTAATTACTATTTCAAACCAAGAAAAATTGCAATAGAAGTACCTGATTTCTCCCTTCATTTTAAATTTTTAAATCTTTAAATTAATTTTAATTTGTTTATTATTCGTAATTTATCTGATCCTCTGCTCCCACTGTGTACCAATTACTAAAAATTCCGATTAATCAAAACGGTACATAGGTACATTGATTCATTTAAGCATATTCAAGCAGTAGCCGAGCTTCATACCATTGTGCATATTAGTTCTCCAGCTTGCTGTTTGATCTTTTCTATAGCATTTGTATAGGGCAATCTTTACTGTGATATAATAAACTAATTTATCCAATCAGATTTAAAAAACGGTTCATAGAATTTAAATTAGTAATATATTAAAAACTTGCCAGTTATATTTGGGGTTTATTACAATGTATTTGAAAAATTCTACAATTTCCTATTTTTATGTATTTTATTAATACTATTATGGATGAAATGATACACTTTCATTTTATGGGGCAAACAAAATATACTCAAATGAAGAAGTTCATATAAGGGAAAGGTTACTCAATAGACATGAAGTATGGAGAAACTTAGATGGCTTTCAAGAACACATCAGTGGTGATCACGACGAATGAACTGCCATTTGATTAGACGAGCAAGGTTAACTACGACGCTTTAATGGAAAGATTTACGATAAGTAAGATAAAGATGCATTCTTATCAAAGAGGATAGACATTCCCATTCAGTCCGGTGAGATGGCAAGGGATTTATACAAGAGATAAATTGAGAGTAGCAAAGCAGACTATACACAGGCCCATTCAGAAGACGAGGAGATAGCAGATGACGAAGAAGATCAAGAAGAGAGAAGATCACAAGGACCAAGCATGTCACTGGGTTGATATTCAAATGCTAATTATCAGAAATTTAAAACAATCACATTTCTGAACTTTTGTTTATTTGCTTATCTGCTTGGTACTTTTATTATTTAAGAATTTAAATACATTTCTAAACATCTACTTAGTTGCTAGGTTGATAGCTTCTTTTGTTTTTTCAGATCTCTACCTAGCAGTTAAGCACATTTATAGACATTTGCTTAGTTTTATTGATAAGTTTAATCAAAATTTTAATATTAAATAACTATTACATTTAACTACCTAGCAGTTAAACAGTTTAAGCAGATACCTATATTTCAGTTTATTGCTTACTAATTTGATTTAGTGATCACTCTAAAACATGGCTTTTATTATTTAAATGGATAGTTGTTATGTATTTATTTTTCAATTTCCCCGATTCAATTATATTTTAACAATAATTGTCTACAATCAAATAAATTTAATCTGCTTGTCTTTATTATACCTCCTGAATTCTGTAGTTTAGAAAGGCTCTAACATTTCGTCTAAAGATTATAGAGGATAAGCAGGTGCTTTTACTATTAAATTCTCTATAATCTGTCTTATTCCTTAGCAAACCTCATTCTACTTAAAATGCTTCTCTGCTAAGCTTATAGTTTGTTTTTCATGCTTAGTACCAAAGTAAGCCATACTTTTCATATCGCACAATAATTATATTGCTGCACTGCCCACACATCCCATTAAACAAAGTCGTTCTTCCACTATTCTCTTGTTGGAGAGTTTCCAGGATAGCCAAGCACCTTTGCTAATGTTACTATCTCTTTACTTATGGCTCTATAGAAATCTATACCAACAATTTCTAAAGGAAAAAAGTTTATCATAATACTTACTGGCTTCAAATTTCTGTGAACATATTCTAGTCCACGAAGTTCTTTCACACCATTTGACATCTCTTATGTGACTAGTTGAGAACCTATGGATATATATTATGATACGGATACTCTCTTAGAGTCATTTCAACTTTCTTTATTCTTTGCTATGAAACCATAGGCAAGAATAACTCTATCCAACTTAATAAATAGTTTTCAATCTTTTCTATGCCTCTTTAAATTATTTATTCGTTTGTAAATTTAATCTGATAATGCTCATTCTTTATGAGATAGCTAAAATGATAGATCTTGCATGCAAATTCATCTACAACTTTAAGTTCTGCTTTGTTAGGAACGTCTGTGTTTAAGTAGTTTTTAATGCAGTTGCTTTTGTGAATTGTATTTAGATTAGGGATAAACTTAGCTCTCTCTTGTAAGCATACGATAACTGTTCTATTAGTAGGTAGGTTGGTTCATCGATTCATATCTTTTTTTACCTCTCGAGAATTTCTACACCTCTCTTTGAGATTTAATAGTATTTGATTTTCTCTTGGCTTGTACAAATTTTTAAGTTCATAATCTTAAATAAAGAATTCACTAAGATGTTGTTTTAACATGTTCTTTTTTACTTTAGCTGATGTAAATAAGACTTCTCACAAGTCGTGCTCTAGTACATACCATCGACCTTAACATGCTTAAAATTCACCTTAGCCTTTCCAGAAAGTATCTCTTTAAGCTTGACTCAATAGAGAATAAATTTTAGCATTCTTGGCAATCAAAAATCTTTTTAATTTTCAATTGCTCTCTTATTTTTAACTTCCTCAACATCTTCATTTTATGTTTGAACTCCTCATATCTCTCCTCTCTGTTTCTTATTCTAAGCTTTAATAAAGAAAACGTTTGTTTCAAATTCAAGAGCTCCTAGCTCTGCCTCCCTCACATTATAAGTAACTTTTGCTCCTTAATAGATACATGATTAAGATAAGATTATCCAGTCCTTAATGAAGCTGCTTTACGATTTAATTGACCACTATGTTTAAATTCAAATTTAAATCTTTTTATAAAGCTCATAACTATTCTTTAACTATTACAACACTATGTTCACTATGTTGGAGTTGCCATTCCAGCAATAGTAGTTTTATTTTAGCTCTTAGACTTCATATTTATAATCAGTTTATAACTATAATTTTTCTAACTTCACCCTTAATAATTTTAGTTTTTGTACCAACTTAGATAAAGTCTAGGTTGGTACTAGTACCAATTAATTTTCGAAATAGTTTGGAACTTTCTCATTAAAACCTCATCAATTTAAAACTAGGTACTAATTAAATTTAGGTACTATTAAATTGATACCAATTAAATTTAAACGTATTTAGTGCCAGTATTAATCAAATTAATAAAAATTTAGTGGTAATTTAATGGAACTAAATTGATAAAAATTGAGCCCACTCTAAAGTTTTTTACTGCTTTGCAAATTATCTCCAAGTATCTTTGCTTTGTTGACCTCCAATAAGATACCCGTATTTAATAGTAAGATTTTAAACAATAGGATATAGATGTCTATAAATTAAAACATGAAATTCATGAATAGTAAGAGGAACAAAGAAGGAATCATTGAGAAATGCAATGAAAATGGTTGAGGTCAAAGAAATGGTTCAAGATTCAGATGTAAGGAAGATCTCTATAGATACCTCACTCAACATAGCAAATATTGAATGTATACTCAAACGAGTTCTCTAATCAGTCTATTTCTTCCAGCTTTGGAAGATACTAAGATTTCATTCTTAAAAGCAATACTCTGCGAGTAGAAGAAAGCTTTCAAAAATAAAAAAAATACACTGATTGAATACCTAAGAGTTCAGTCACTAATCTCTACGAGGATGCAATGAAAGATGAAGAGTTGGTAGTTTACCTTCCCACAAAGAAACAACTCTAAACAAGCTTCGAGAGAAGAGCTTCCTCTATGTCGTTCTAGGTACTTTGAGAGAAAATTATAGAAGAAGCTCATAAGTAACGCTATTTCATTTCTCCAGAAGATTAAAAGAATCAAGGCATACTAATAAGGGATAAAACCCCTTGATCAAATTTTTTGGTAAAATCAATGACTAATAGTTTGATTAAAAATTTTAATTATTTCATAGTTCTATCTTTTAAATAAAAATTAAAAACGTCAATATCATTTTGAATTGAACTCTCGGGGTTTATCTCTTAAAATCACATATAAAACTATCTAAACATAGTATGCTTTCTTCTCTTTTATTATATGTTTTAAGCTTAAATATCTTTTAAATTAACTTCATATAGCTTTAATCATTCAAAAGTGCAAAGTTAATAATTTCATTAGAACATTATAGAAAAAGCTTAACTAATGAAAGAATTTCTCTTACATGAAAAACTAACAAGAACAAGGGAATTCTTAATATTCTTGGAACTAATTTAAGGAAAAGATGTATTAAAATACAATTCAACAAGCAAAAGATGAAAACACAATTTTGATTCATAAGATTGAGCAAAAGTATAATTAGACTAGATAATGCAGAAATAAGCAATAATTATTCTACAAATAATGTTTAAAATTAAAAAATGTAATAGTTTTAGTCAAGGAGATGCAAAACCCATTTTTAATTGTGATTGGATTATAAATATTATTTATTAATGACCCTTTATTAATCTTTTTATTTTAAAAAAATTACTCTTGGGGTTTTATCTGGCTTGCGGAGCTTAAGATGCATCCTTATCTCTATAGTAAGTTTGATTCATAATTTTGTAGGGAAACCTAAAATATAAATATTTTTAATGAAAGAAAATGCAAAAATTCATAGAGAGAAAAGTCTCAAGCAAATCATTATATGAGTAAGAGATTTTATAATGAGTTTTTAAAGCTTGGTGAAATTAACATTTATACTGGTGCTGGTACAAATATAAGAAAAATGTCCTAGTTAAGGACCAGAGGGGGAAAATAAAGAGTATGTTAATCCATTTAAAAGTTCGTTGAATCCATTTAAAAGTTCGTTAAATATGTGAACTAATTTATTGATTAAAGGCTAAGGCTTATTAATAAACATTAATTCTCTCTTTCTTTTGTACATCGTAGGCTTATTTCTACTAACTCTCTTGTAACTACTTTACATAAATTTACTGTATCAATTTGTAGATCATGCTTTAGATGATACAGCAGTTACCTTTTGTAGTGAGTTTTAATCTAACTCCAATAAAATTCGATTCCATTATATCGTGGCCTATAAGGTTTATTAAACAGAGTTATTTTTAACTCCTCATAAGCTTTCTTAGACTCCTTGGTCTTATGAACTGATAGGTTATCAACAAACAGGATGATCTCATGATCACTGTACTTATCTCTTAGCTTATGTAAAAACTCAATATACTGCTCTCGCTTTATAGAGCGAGGATGAATAACATAACTTTCTAAGCCTGAGTCTTCACTAATACCAGCTAAAATTGCATGAGTGACAACCTTTACATTTAATTCATAGACTACTATGTTGTCATGCTTCTTGTACCAAGACTAATTAATAAAGGTATTGAATGTAAACACTGCTTCACCAGAGTGTATAACTTGATGTTTTTATCAATAGGCCTCTGCATTTAATAATAAAAATAATTTAAAATATTACTATAAAATGGCACAGTAAAGTCAATCACTCTCTTCACTCTGTTGACGGTCTTGAAAGTAATACCATTTCACCTAAAAAAATATTAGATATAGTCATATGGAAAAATGCCATGTCGGAAAACTTGTGATAAAACAATACAGCTTGCTAGCTAAGTGGGAAGTGTGCCAAATACTATAAAGTCTTAGAGTCGCAGAGGCATTCAATATACTCTAAGAAACCTTGTATCTTGTTATCAAGAACATATTTTAAATGCTAAACAGCTATCAAATAGTGATACCTAACAGTTGAAGCACTCTTACACAACATCTTTGCAATCGTACAATAATTTAGCACTGGTTTGAGTTAGTCTATGTTATTCCTAGCACCATACCAAAGCTTAAGCAATAAGTCTATATTTCTCATCATAAATGGAGTCTAAAGTCGCTAATTTCTATTTCTAATTTTGAAAAATAGCCTAATTTATCTACTAATCCCATTTAAACTCCAACTATACCCTATCAATCAAACCACTAAAGTTTCTAATTAAGAGATTTTGGAATTTAGATAAACTCATAAAATAAAATCATTATTAGATGATCAAATATCTAAACCTAAAGGCTGCTATTAGAATTTAATTTGATCCAATTAGATTTAGATCTCATTCAGTAAAATATTCAAAAACATTGGCAAGTTCAAATTTATAAAGATCTAAATATCTTTCAATACAGTTTTAAGCCTTAGTTTCATATTTTTTTCATGAAACCCTACCTTTGCAAATCTAGCAATATCAAATCTAATTGACAATTTTGAATTAAGATATGCCACAAATTTTTAATTAATAACAGATAATTTTAAAAAACCTACTACCCCATCTATTGAAAGTTTTTCGTTCACAAAATAGAACTCAATTGATATTATAAAGCTTCAGAAATATCACTGTTTCAAGAGATTTTAATAGTTCCTTTTATGGCTTGCTCTTGAAAGACAGATTGTGATTTATATTTAACGTCACAAACTAGCAGGAGAAGATTCAGATGTACAATAGTATTGCATTTCAGATTTAATTAGAATACAATATTAGAGGCAAGAATAGTGTAGGCAGGTTCGGGCTCTCCTATTTTTGTTCTTATATAAATATTCAAATATACATAAGAAATATTAAATTAATAGCAATTAAATTTTTCGAAATCTTATTTTTAATCTCCATTAAAAATTAATGACTTTAAAATAGCTCAAGTCTGCTAGAAGTTGAGATCTCAATCAATAAATATTTACTAGTCATTTAAGAAAAGCCTCATTAATAACTTCAATGAATAGGGCATATAAAGCTGAGCCACGATTATCAGAGTAAGCTCATGAAAAATATAAGGAACAACTCTGCAGAAGCGTTATATCCTATATTCTAATAAAAAACATTTGAATAGAATCCGGCTGTCTTTAAAAGTATTTGATCAAATATTCAAGGCAAAAAAGCAAAAAGATTTGTTATTGTATACTGTCTTACTATGACCTTCAATCTATAATAATGCTTCGAAGAGAAAATTCAGAGCAACTTTGCTAACATCTCAAAAAATCTATAGAAAAGTTTTTATTTCAGTTATGCTAGCTTATTTTTAAAAAAACCCAGGATAGATCTATTTAGAACTGTCGTTCTTACCACATTATCTTTTAGAGAGTGCGATGTACTTTATCATATTTTGCCATATACAATGACCACATTAACTTCGAGGTAATATCAAGTATATTACTATATAACATTCTCAATAGAGATTTGGTAAATATGATGATTACTTGCCATTTTTATATTTAATTTCTGTCCAAATGATTTGTAGATAATAGTAATTATCTCTACACTTTAATAATAAATTTAAGATTAAATATATAATTAAAATTTAAATCTGAGATGTATGAATTACTCTCTCATTAGAAGAATAAATAAATATTTAATATTACTAATTATCCTTATTGCTTAATGTGAACTTATCTATCAATTTTGATTTGAATTTGTATATTTCGCTATAAAGCCTCACCAAATCCTTTGGATGAAGTAATTGATTAGAATTTGAGGTAAGCTTGAACTATTAATGGCAGAAATAATAGTATTTATCAAATAATAAGTTTGTAAATAATAAATATAATTTCTTTATATGGTTTCATTTTTGTTCTCTAGCTCATGATACCATTTCCAGCATCCCAAATAACAAATAGTACTTATTAATAATGTTATTTCAAAACTTTTTATAATACTTATCCTCTGGAGCAAAGAGCTAATTTTAATTGAAGCTAAAGCCAAAAGGAATTAGTTTACTGTTTATAATAGTAAACAATTAAATGTATATCTACATCTTAAATGATTAAAAGATATCTAAAATTTAATAAAAATCAAATCAGATTATATTTAAAGAAGTAGAAAATTATAATAATGCAGGACCATTCAGACCTATACTAAATATGCTAAATTTTTTTCTTAAATATCAATTAATAGAATACAATGATGAAAGAAACAGATTAATAACTAAAGTAAGCTTTATTACAGTTACTGCTTGTTTAGCCACATAAAGGTAAGTCATTTAATACTTATAAACTTGTAAGCCCTTTAATATTGTATATGAGTTTTCAATTATTATAATTGGAGAATTAAAATACACTTTTTAATCTGAAAGATGAGATTATTATTCATTTATAATTAGATTTCTCATTACATGTTTCTATATTTAATTGAATTTTCTTTTAATGCAAACTTAATTCATTAAATATCAAAAGATCAAAATGATAAGATATTAATAAATTATTATGAATAATAGCCATATATTTTTAGTAAATAATTTCAAATATATGATTAATTTGTGAAAAATCAGGGTTTTATTTAACAGCATAAAAATTTAATTGCTCTGAGTGAGCCTTGATTTGATTCTTAACATGTGGACTTTAGATTATATTTATTATATTTATCAAGTATTTTTCAATTTAATTTAATTAAATAGATATTATTTCTACTATAAATTGCATTAGATACAACAATCCCAAAAAACTTTCTAAAATATTTTATTAATGAATTTTTCTGCAAATAACGAGAATAATTGTTGACTCTGTCTCACTACCTATATCAAAATTAAATGATACTAAACTTTATAATTCCTATGACTTGATTTAAAATTTATCACTGATATCTTAAAATTAAGTTGATCATTGCATTAAATAATATTATGTTGAACAAGCTTGCTAATCTAAGAAAAAAATAAATATATTAAATCATTTACTTTGAGTTGACACAGCTTCAAAAGCTAAAAGTAACTTGTAAATAAGGCAAATAACCCAGGAGATAAAAGTGACTATTCTGATAGATTGAACAGTAACATAAATGAGTTTGATATGGGCATTTGAGCTCAGCAATTAAATTAGAGTAGCTTAGCTTATACTTATAATAAAAATGTTAAATCGATTTTAAAATTCAAATTTATATAAGATAATAATTTAATTTGTATTTCATATTTAAAGAATAAAAATGATAATAAACACCCTATTCAAGTATCAATTTATAAGCTGAAATTAATTAGATAATAACAAAACAGAAAGAAGTTATATCAAAGCACTGCCTTAAGGATGAAAGTACCAAATAGTAATCTAATATATAAAATATCTTGCAATTCTATAAGCCATATAAACCAGATTAATTCTTTCTTCATTACTATTTAGAATTATCATTTAATAAAAATTGAAATTAAAAGAAAATTTCGAGATTCCTTTAAAAATTTTTTAATAAAATTTAGGCAATAATTTTAATCAACTGCACCTGTATTCTTTCCATCATAATCTTTAAACAAAGTGAGGGATTATCAATAATTCTCTTCATTATTTTACTGATATTTATTGATTCACCTCGATAACTTTTATTTCTAAGTGTTCATTTTAGATTTGGATAAATTGTAATATAAATTAAACTTAATTTTGCAATGCTTTTAAAATATAGTTTAATTAAGGCCATCAAATACCTAAATTGAACTTTAAAATCTTACTCTTTCATATTTCAATCCATCTCTCTATTTTTTCTCTTGCACTTATATTAGGATTTTGTTTTTGGAATTTCTTTTGAAATTTTCTATCTTTAAAAATATATAATAAAATTATAAATTTGTTTCTCTCTGCATTAATTTAAAATCTTAATTAATAAATATTATATTAGTGTTGCGATTATAAAGATTGAATTAAAATCCATCAGCAGATAATTTATGCATATAAAAAATTCAATTATCATTTAAATTAACAAATTAATTTAACAAAAGAAACATTTGATCAGCTGTTAGTGGTCATAATTCAATTAATTTTAAAACAACATTATTTAATTCAAATATAACAAACAATTGGTTCTAAAAATCACATAATATGACATTAATATCTAAAGACTCATAAATTTCATAAAGCCTATCATTCAAGTTCGATTAATTCAAAAACTTTCAGATAAAAAGAGTAGACTTACATATTTCCATAAGCTTAAAACATAGCAATACTCAACTAGAAAAAGGAATTACCAAAAGAAAATTTCCAACGAGCTCATTTAAAAATAATCTTCTATCACATTTATATATATGACTGCCTGGCATAATCTTAATTTTCATCGGCTCCTTAGGTTAAAATCATTGGAGTTAATAACAATTATGAATCCAAAAGAATATTAATTCTAGAGAAACTCCTCATGATAATCAGATATTTTCCATAAATAATCTTTATAAACCGAGTATGACTACCAATTTAGATGAGTTTATCTTTGAGTTTGAACATATATCGGATTGCTACTATTAGAAAATTATTAATAAAAATCTTTTACTTCTAGAGGTACTCTCATTAATTGATTTATTTATGGCTATATTAACAATAATTCATTATCTAAAATAAAAATGGTAAAATTCTCCTTAATGGACCTTCTCGTTTAGAGTTCCCATTTACTTATGGTTAAGTTACTTTCTAAATTTTAAAAAATATAATATGACAAAATTAGTTTTACTTATAAACTGTTCATCTAATGTTTGATCTATTAAACTTTTAGAAAAGAATATTAATGATCTTTAATAAATAACTTACTTTATAATAATACTTTAAAATAGCCAAGTTATTAGTAAAACAAGTAATTTATATCAAGTGCAACGTCTCAGATGATGAAAATAAATAATTATTGCAGAAATATTTATTAATAATCAGTGATTTATAGCAATTCTCAACTTAAGATTTAAAAATGCAGTCACTGTACAAATAGCCAATAAAGTCCAATTTTTATATATTTTTTATTGTATATAATATCAAAGTTTATTTAAAAGATTTCAAATAATTTAAATAAGTATATGTTATTTTGCTTTTTAAAATAAAAATAATCAACGATTTATCAAAATTATTATTGGTAAAATTAAATAAGCAGTTATTATTTTGAAAAAACTTTAAGTTCCTGCTTTAAAATATAATAATAATGTACTTCTAAATAACGATGAAGAAAATAAACTCACCTACAAAAATTAATAATTCTTAAGGTTTTTATTAAGATGTTACCATTAATACCTTGGCATTCTCATTAAGTCATAATTGCCTATAGATAGTTGCAGATAGAGTTACTAATAGTAATTGACTGTAATTTAACTTTATTAGACCATGAATAAAAGTAAAGAGTAATAATTGGCATGTCTATGAGTCAAAACTCTCACTTTAACAAAATCAAGCTCAGCTTCTGTTGACCATGTGACTGTCTTCTCTATGAAAATTATATTTCTAAGCTGCTCTAAAATTTTAGTTTTTCGAGTTGACTATTTAACCAATATTGGCAAACTTTACAGAGAACTCCTTGCTTTTGAGTATGAAATTGACGAATAATTATAAATAGTGCCTTTATTCTTATTTATTTTATTTTTTTTTTGCTTTAATTCTTGATAAAATTAAAGTAAATTAAAGCAGTAACTGTAGAATTAGTCACTTAATTTCCATTTGGGGTTGGTGTTTTATTCTCAGATTTCAAAAATGCTTTTTTTTATAATTTTAGTATTTTTATTACTTCCAAGATGATCATAAATAAATAAGTTAATTTGAAAATTTTTTAGATGTTTTTTTCAAGAAAATATCAATATAAAATTGTTTGAAGAGTCAATTTATAAAATTATAGATTAAAATATTTGAAAAATATTTTCATCGATTGTATTTATAGATGATTAAAATAACTAAAGATGATTGAGTAGATAATATTACTTCACTCTATCAAAATTTAACTTTTTATCATAATAAACCACATATTGAAATGTTAAAAATAAGGTCACTTAAATTTTATATCCAAATTTAGTTCTTTAAACAAATAATGGTGCATATAAATGAGAAGGAAGAAAAACATAAACTCATTTTTATTTGAATATAAAATTGACAAAAATGTTGAGATTAAAATGACTAAGAGATGGTAAATCAGTTCTAAATAATTTAAAATATAAGTAGGACAAAAATGTTCATTAAAAACTACTGAGAATACCCAAATATGAAAACATTTATTAAGATCTCTTTGATAATTAAAAGGTAATTCTGAAAAAGATAATTTAAACATTAATTAACAATTCGAATGCAAAAATATTGTTTAAGTTTTTTATTAATGATCTTGAAATTTATTTTTCATTAAATTTTATTTTAGGAATTATTATTTGAGTTTCGTTATTAAAATTTATATAATTTTTTTAAGAAATGAATAAAAACATAAAAAAAACATATATTAGAAACCATAAAATGTTTTACTTCATATATAATATGTAAAACTTATTTGTTTAAATAATTATGATCTAAAAAGTTTAAGATTTTTCTCCAAATTTAGCATGCGTTATTTAGATACTTTATCTTAAAGACTTAAGATTATTATACTCTGCCTTTAATCAAAACTTTAACCATAACAATTTTATAATTCGTGGAGGATCATATAAAATTAGATGATTGGGCAATAAATATTGTATAAAGGATTACATTATATTGCTTCTTTAATATAAATATATTGTAATAATTTTTCATTAGTAATTGTCTCAATCATTTATTTAAACTAATTCAAATCAAGTTGACATCATTTGAATTATTGATTCAAATTTTTGTCTTAAATTTTTCATTTAGCTGTCCTAAATATTATAATCATGTTTTAGTCTAGATTTTTTTATCACATTATTGATGAATTGTTTTTTTACGATAGAACAGCCTGTAATAACATGCTTTCTTATTAAATAATATAAAAAAGAGACCTATTATTTGTTCTCTTTCTTTGTCTTTATCAATCTAAGAGCAATTACTAGTCTTACAATTTAAATAATCAATAAAGTCTTAGGCAATAGAAAGAACTTATTAAGAAAGTTAGAATTTTTATAATTTTAACTTAGAAAATATTGGGTGACTCTAAAATCTAATCATGCATGATATTAATCTTTGACTTAACCAGATTTAATATAGAATTGCCTGCTCTACCAGAAAAATACTAGCTAAATTAATTAACTGATAAGAAACTAGCCGCAAATGGCTACAACCACTCCAATAGTTTTTTCTTACTATTAAAAAAGCTTCGTTAATTTGAAACTAAACAAGAAAATAATATCTCTTAAGATGAAATTATAACTAAGAAAGAAAGAGCATTTTGAAAGACACACTAGTCAAATCTGAAGAGTCTCACTTTTAAAAACAGAACCAAAGTGATCTACTCAAATAAGCTGTAAATCAGTCAAACTGCAATCATGGTTTAAGCAGAAAATAAAAATGATAATTGAGAGCAGTATAATCATTGAACTTACCAAACTGGATATTTAAGACAACTCCTTTAAAGGACTTACAAATCTGGAGAGATGGCTAGCAAGACTCAATTGCTTCCTTTGTGTCATAAACAAGATGATACCTCAAGGAAGAAATGTGAATTTGGTAGATTTTATAAGTTTAAGAAATAAATTTAGTAACATCTTATAATTTAATTATTAAATATGAATTACTTATGATTATTTGAATGCTTATATAAATTAATTTGATTATTAACAAAGTTAAAATTTAAAATAGATTTTTGATTTAGGGAACTGATAAATTATAAAGATATGTAAATTTACAACTCGTAGATAAATTATGGTTTATGTAAGCAAAAACGTTTAATTATTATTGTTTTAATTCATAAAGTTTACTCTTATTATATTTTACTTTAGTTGTAGTGAATAACTTGAGGAAAGAGTATAAACCAGAAATAATGATTTCTAGTAATAAACATATAATTTTTATTAATGTTGCTAATAATATCATGAGCGTATATTATTAGTTTATACTTGTGGTAGTGTCTGTTGCTTTGTATGTATGTCTTCTGAGTCTATTAATTTTTTCAACTGAGTAAGCTGTTATGTTCGGTTGGACCGATGTGCCTCTCAAGGAGTGGCTCAAAAGGTCTTGTCCTTTCTCATTCCGTTTCACATCTCTACTGGCTTCTTTGGATCCCGATTCATCCTTTGCGCGGCATCATCAGGGGTATCCTTGGAGGCATCTCCCTTGACTGGACCGGTCTTCATGACAACTGCTGAAACCTGATGTTTCTCTTTTATATTTTTCCCCTATTTTTTAATAGTGTTTTTTGTCATCTAGCATAGCATTTAGGTTTTCAATTTTAGTAATCAGCTAGACATCTATATCAACAGTAATAACTATAATAATTATTATATTTAACTATAAATATATGAAACTAAGGGATTAATATTGAATCAATCATATTATATTAATTAAGTATAATATAGAACATAAAAGTTAAAAATTTTAATAAAACCTACCTTATTAAACTCAATAATATATTTCATCAAAGATTTTATTTTATTAGTAATAATGATAATAATTAATCAGATAGAGTCTCTGGGACCCCCGATCTTAATAAATAAAGGGAAAATTGCCCAATTCTTTAATTATTTTGTTATCTTCTTCTAACCAATCTATTCCTATGGAATGTTCTTCTTCTTTTTATGATGCTTATGCTCCATCTTTTACAGATCCATCTATTTTCTCATCTTTAGTTTCATGGGCTGATCAATTGAGGTCTTGCTCTTCCTCTGTTTGCAAAGTTGAGTAATAGGTTGTATATTTCCTTTTAAGTCCTATCAATTAGATATAAAATTAGTTGACTTTATATCTAGCTGAGACTATTTAAGAATTAAGAAAAGCCCAAGATTCTTCTATTCAATAATTCTTTTAGGAGGTAGGTATTTTTAGATTTTTTCTTAAGATAAATTGTAATCTAAAGAGTGTATTCCAGATGTCTTCAGCTTGTGTTAAGATTACAGTGCCTATGATGAGTCTTTGAGTTCTGGTGTCTGTTTGAGAGTCTTGAATTCTATGGATAATACCATAGTATTCTTCTCTGTATTAACTAATGTTTGACGATTAAATAGTGTCACGGTATTGTTTAGTTAGTGACATATCAGACTGGTATGTCTGATTAATAGTCGATAATTGATCAGAATTAGTTCGGTATAGTTACTAGATAGGGGGGTTGTCAAGTCTATGACCTTTGCCTATTTGGTACTAATCTTATGGTAGTTGGTAATTTTCTTCATATTTCCCTTTTTTCCTTTTCTTTCCTAATTTTGATTGGTATTCATGACATGTAGTAATATCAATCATTATTGTATCAACAATAGTGGGATTATATTCAACTGTATGGGTCCAAGTTAGAGAAGTATTGAAAACTCCCTCATCCAAGTGTTATTAAGTTTGAATTACCAAATTGGATTTTAGTGAAGGTGTTTCTGTGTATTGAGGTAGAATTGTTGGTATTATACAATTTTTATTTATCTAATTAATTTCTAGCCGAAGTTCTATCGGAATTAAGGATAGGCTTTTATTATGTTTTATTCCTGAGCAATAGTATTGATAAAAAAGAAAAGAATCGTGAAAGTTAAAAATGTAAAATTATTTAAGTACTCTGATTTATATACAAATAAATTAAATATATCTTAGATAGTGAAAAACTATTAAAATAAGGGAATTTTTAGGACATTTTATAAAGCAAATAGTTAGTTTTTTATTACGCACTTTTCATATTTTATTTATTTCAATTCCCTAAATCATATGTCTTTCTGTGAAGATCCTAAAATTAAAATTGTTTTTAGATTTGTTTGATAAATTTAATAATTCTAATTTAGTTCTGTAAACATTCTAAATTTATCAACAACAAATAATAAATTAAATATTTTTAAAGGGTAGTCTATTATTGAATTCATTATGTGATATTGATATAAAATGTCATTTAAATTTATTTAGGATAGAATTTTTAGTATAACTTATTTTATTTTGTTTAAGTTTTTCATCAAGTAGTGGTCTTACAGGGATAGAATAGTTTTATATTGATGTATATAAACCCATTTTTTAAATATAGTAAATTATAATTCTATTAAGTTCTATTAAGTTTAATTATCAATTTAAACATTATTTAAATTAAAAAAATTATGATCGATATTAACCCATTACTGTTTTTAGAACTAAATAGGTCCTTTGAAGCCACGAGTCTTTTGACTAGGGATGGGTATTGGCTCGAGCTAGACCTCGGGCTCTACCTCTGTGTGGAGGATATTTCTTGAAACTTTAGAGGAGAGCTTTTGTCTCTTTTGCTCTTGCTATTCCAGCAGGTGATTTTTCATATCCGTTTCAAGGTTTGAGCCGTAGTTTTCTCCAAGTGAGGACTAGTTGTCGAGGTAGTCTGTATTGGAGTCAGGCTCATCTATCTAAGAGCGTAGTTGTTGTCAATCTCTTCACTGAGTAATTATTGGCATTCATCGATTTGGTATGCTGTTGAGTGCATTTTATTAAACTAAAAAGGATTGTTCTTTCCATGTTCTATTAGGAAGTGACTGATAGCTTAGTGAATTTATGGGTTTAAGGTTCCAATCTTTGATTGGAGAAAATTAGCTCATTCAAACTCGTCATTCGTACTCCTTACCTATCTTACAAAATTAAAGTGTTTTTAATATGTTTTATTAATAATTTTTGTTAAGTTTATATAAAAAATTATAAAGATTCACATTTTCTTAATAATTTAATATGGCATTTAACTTAAAGATATAGTTAGATGCAACTAAACTTTATAAAAATAATTCCATAAAAAAACAACTTATCTTAATTTTATTATTTCCTACAGCTACCTTAATAATTTTATACTTTGATTCATAATATTATTCTCTTTGTAATTAAGTAATACAAAATAATAAGAAGTGTGTCATTAGAAATTATCGAAAAACTTAATCAATCAAAACCTCAATTGATATATAATTTTATTCATCACCAAAATAACCTGAAGTAGATTTGTGATTGAGTATCATCAACTTGCCTAAATATTTCGATTAGATTATAAAAGTAGAAACTAATATAAAAGACACTTTCTAAGTTTAATCGAAAAGAAAGGCCAATAGCGTTACTTCTAACTTAACAAATAATGAAAAAATTAAGATTTAGATAAAGAAGGAGAGTGTCAACTAGAAAATAAAAGAAAATTTATGAAGATCTAAATCAGACGACGCAAAGCAAATACTTGATAAGCAAGAATAAATTTGATGACGAGTTAGATGAAATATCTTACAAATCTCCTGAAAGTTATAAAGACCGATCTTCGAAGGACTCAGAAGTAAGTATAAAAATTACATAAAATAGTTAAGAATGTAAAGAGATCTTTCTCTAGCAAAGTCCACCAAAAATGGAGGGAATAAAAATACTCAAATAATATAAGTATTAAGATGATAGTGATAAATATCTAAATTGCAAACTTCAAAGCCAAGTGACAATAGAGGATCATAGAACATCAAAGTATAATTTATAAGTCGAACAAGCCAACAAAAGAAACATAATTCTCTACAATCAGAAATTTGAACATTCTAGCAAGAATATAAGTCAAATTTGATAATGAATAAACATGAATAATATGAATGCCATCTTATTAACTATGGTCAAAGACACCGAACTAAGAGTTGAAAATGTGATTTCCATATAACAACAGACAATTATTAAAACAAGTTTGAAAGGATAAATATTTAATGAAACTAAATCTAGTACCGGACTAAAGTATAGATATCATTCATACTCATAGCTAAGTTAGAACGAACGAGAAAGGAATACACAAACAAAAATAATTATAATTACCATCCACATGAACTGGGTAATCAAAACAAGAAGAAGAATAGGCATCAATTCATGATGTAATTAATTGTGATTATAAAATGATATTTATTTTTAATAGTATTTTACCATGTTATGGATAAAATAATATTCAACTGCTGTGAATGTTAGGGGTTAAGCCTCTGCTCAACCCTTCTATAATTTAACTATGACTAAAACCTATTTATATAAATAAACAGTAAAATCTGTTCAATTTGCCAATAATATAATTTATAATTAAAACATTAGAAAATATCTAAATGCTAAAAATATTCGGATTGCTCTTAATTTACACTTATTTTTATTCATGCTTTAAAAAGTTATTATTTCTCATTCACAAATATCTAAAAATACTTATTAAATATTAGACTTTCATTTTTCTAATTATTGCTATCTTTAACTTCTAATCTGATTAATTTTTTCAGATAATTATTTACATAGACTTCTAATTAATTAAGTTATTATTAAATCATAATTTTTAAAATTTCCTTACAAGATTATATTTAGAAATTTATAATAAGTATATATTATTATATCTTGCAGAGAATTCTACAAAAATATTTATCTATGCGAAAACACATAAATTTAATGTTTTCTTATTGCAGCTTCTTCTGGTGCATTGGAGATTTTTGAATTACTTTTATACAAAATTTTAGAGCATATTTTTTATGTTGGCTTAAATTTTATTTAGCAATAGCAGTAAATCACTTAGGTAAAATAGAGAAATAACTAATCTAGTGATATTATATATTAACCAGTATTAAATATGAGTGGTATATAAAATTCTATATTTTAAACATTAACTTAGTAATTAGTTTTCATTATTATATCAATCATTTATCTCCTGGCCCCTTACAAAGAACCCTGTAGCATCAAGCATAAGTCCATCAATGTGAGTTTGTCAATAAATAGGATCCTGATTATATTTTTATTTTCTGTTGTCAAGTATGATCTTGATTCCGAGGTGTGGTTTAGTGATGGATCTGTACCTGTTCTTGTCGAGTGCCTTGCCGTTTAATAGTCAAAGTACTACAACTTTTAAGCTAGCTTTTGTTTTGTGCAGGAGCAGCACTGGCTTCTACCAGGAGTACATGTCCCTCGCACTTTGTTCCATCTAGTATAGCACAGTGTCATTGCTCCAAGGATTCTAAATCACTCGCTCATATTTAATAAAACCCCAAGAGTTAAAATTATTAATAAATATGGTATATAAAAATGAAATTCAAAAATTCTGTCAATATTTATCTTTGATTAGAATGGTTCAAATGAAATCTTAATTATAGTTTATTAATTACTTTAAAAGAATTTTATGAATATCCATCAAAACATGAAAGCTATATTTACTTAAATTAACTTTTGGTTGATTATTAGAATATATGTATAAGGTAAATTTCTGGAGAAACTAATTTTTCAATCTCTCATTAATGAAATGTGTATTTATCATGAATGTGCAGCAATGATGCATCCTAATAGGGCTAAACTAGAATACTTTATGGAGCTAGTATGAGGAGTTTCCCCAGCACTGTACAGAGAAAGTAAATTTAACAGATGTACTCATTACTATTATTGTGCAAATTCGCCAACCAGTTCCTTGCAATAGTAGCGTTATCGTGGTCGACGGATGGTGCAAACATTTTTCCATGATTTCGTCTAAGAGTGGTGGGAGTCTCTTAGTCTCGTCCCGTTCATAGGCTCATTAGCCAGTCATAAGACTTATTCATGAGCTTTGCTACTTTTGAATAGCTAACTCCATATCTATGCTTTATGATTTAAATTAATTGAATTAAATGAGCTAGCTAGTTTTATACTAATATTGAATTTTCAATTCGAATTATTAAACGTTTTAATATTAAAACTTATATAAAACCATGAAACCTTTTAGCATTTGATATCCCAACTCGATTAGTTCCAAATCACATTGAAATAAATTTATTTGATAATCATTTTGAATCTAAGAGGGCACCTAAAGTCCGCGACAGTAGATCCACCTCATGGCGAAAATGAAGCTAATTTATTTTTTTGCTATATTATATTTAAAAATAATAATTAAATCATTGATATATTCCCCAAAAATCTACCATCTTTAGACCTCCTGCAGACTAAAATGCTAGAGGGTATCGATCAACGGATGCGTGAAGATGTCTGCCAATTACCTTATGTCGAGTGTGATTGGAGATCAGAAATCTCTTGGCTCTAACAGATATTCTTGCAGGAAGTTGTCTATTTGCTGCACAATCTCCACTGAACTGTACTGAAATGTGTATCTACTCATGAGTCAGTAATGGCTGTTAGATGAGTTGGCTGAGTGAGATGACGGTGTCCTTTTTGCATGCTACTTAGAGAAAAGCCTGCCTTTATTTTATAATTTGATCAATGGAAATTATTACATACTTACTTCGCAAGTAGCCTTATATCTTTTGCCAACACATTATTATATGGAGGCTTCCAAAGATGCTTCACCAAATTAAGTGGAACTCGTCAAAGAGCTCCTAGGTTTTAAGTAGATTTCTCCAGGTGCTATTGCGATTTCCTTATACCGATTCATTTCAGCTCTATAGGTTTTTCAAGTTAATCTAGAGTGCCTAATCAATAGCGACCAAGTCTTGGTATTCATGGCATATAATAGTAAAAATGAATTTCATTCCTATTAACACACAAAACAATAAAAGAAAACCTATAAGCGATATAGAAAAGAGGATATATTGAAGAATCTGTAATTTTCTTCTCTTAATTGCATATAAAGATTTCACTTTATCTGATTTTAAACTTATAATTGCTATTCTTGTCACTAGACTCTGGCTATAAGAAGATAATTGTACATAAACTCTATCAAATTTAATTCACTACCTACGCTATCAAGGTAAGCGACTATATTTTGCATTAGAATTATTTTAGAGAAAAATTTAGATTCATAAATATAATACAAATTAAATATAAATGAAAAAAGCTATTTCTAGTACTATAAGCTAGGAAACTAGAACATAAATTCTTAAACTTTGATTTGGGGGGAAGGATCCTTTGAATGCATAACTGACTTATTTTAGCTATAAATAATTAGGGAAATTGTTTGGGTTTCATATAAACATAATTAGAAAAATCTGCATTAATCCTTAAGACTTACCTGTTTAACGTAAAAAGTACAATAAAAAAACTTTGAACTTGACGATAGACCATTTAAACTATTTGGTAAACCAGCATACACTGATGGAACTTGAACTATACTCAATTGCAGATAGGGCTAAAATATTCCATCGCAAATTTCCCTATACAAAGATATCTACTTCTAGTTTAAGAAATATTTAACTCTCTAATGGGGTGAAATACAAAAAATCAAAATCGTCTTATAGGATTTCCGATTCTAAAATGACATAAATTAAGGTCGCTTAGCTTCAATCGTACCTATTCTATGTACAGCATTCTAACAGTAGAAAATATAATTTATTTGGATGAAACTATTTTCAAGCCTCATGCAATAACATTAAGAGCTTGGGCAGGACCTTATCAAAATCAAGATGTTAAAAAAGGAGGAATTAATATTAAAACTCTGGCTGCTTTAGTTTTTATCTCTGGACAATAGGGACTGTTAGGGTACGTTATTAAAGAAAAATCAATTAAAATACCTGACCTAATTACGGGACTTGAAATAATTGAATCCAAATTCAGGGGTAAATAGGCAATTCTTTTTATGGACAATTTGCGTGCTCATCACAATAGGGCTTTCAAAGAATAAATAGATGGGAATGGATGGAGTTATGTATTTAATGCTCCCTATTCTTCCGAGTTTAATTGTATTGAAGAAATTTTTTCTAGGGTCAAACTTTAGTACAAAAAGGACGTAATTGAAAGGAACTTTAATTTCTCAATTAAGATGCACTATTAAATAGTAAAGGACGCAATTTTGAGTATTAAGTAAGTTGACTGCCTTAAAACTGAAAAAGGCACATAATTAAAATGCAAAATTAGATTACTCTATTGGGAAAAGAATGATTGATTTAAGGTTTTGAGTTAAGCAATTATTAATTAAAATCATATATTAAAAAACTTTTGTTTTTAAGGAGTTTAATTTAGGTTCCTTGTCTCTTGCCCCTCTTTGTGTTCCTCTTAATTCTAATTTGCAAGACTAATATAATCAGAGTACGAAAATGTAATTTCGTACAACTTTCTCTTCTTCGTGATTCTCCTGATTTATGACCCTTGCTTCAAAAGTGAGAGTGCCCTGCCTTTTCTTTCTATATATAAAAATTAATGAAACCATTGACTTACTCGAAATAGTTGGATTCTTTTAGAGTTGCTCTAAAAATTCATTGCTAATAAGAATTGAATTTTGGTCCCCCTATATTTAAGTCCCTGAAACTCTTATCTTCTATTGATCATGAACCATTCTTTACAAATACTCATTCCTTAGGGTCCCGAGAATGCCAAAAAAAATATTTGCGATCTGGCTATTCATCAGCATCTTCGTAAATATTTAGGTACCTTATCAGTTCCTCATCCACTCTTACCTCCTCCCATATGCGCTTCAAGCTCAACTCAGGAAAAATGGGACATTAATCCAAATTATCTCATTAGACTTGATTAAAATTTTGGTCCCTTTAAGAACATCTCTTATAAATCTCATTGTGCATTGTTTATAAGGAGGCATGAACATATTGCCTAAATCAGATATAACACTATAAGCTTACATTGGAATTTGAAGTAGTTATACCAGTCTGATTTACTGCTTAATTGGCCTTCTAACTATCTTGATGGGATTTAAGTGTTTATCTAAGTTGTGTTTTAGTTCATTTAAGTGCTTTCCATAAGTTTATTAATTAATTACAATTTTGATTAACTAATTTATCTTAGCCTTCACATTTCTCCAAAAAATCTTCTTTCTATACTAATAGCTTTTTTTTTATTGGCTGCGAAATTTTTTCAGCAGCAAAGAGTAATTATTGTGTTTCCATATACATTTTGCCAAGGTTCCTATCGCTAATTATTCATAGACTTTAATTAATTGTATTGAGACTTAAATTAGGATCTTTTTTTTATATTTATGTTCCCCCATAAAATTATGAATGTCCTGTAAATGTCCTGACAGGACAAAAGGGTTTGAAATGATAGTTCTCTGGGTTTCCGGGTTTTAAAGTTTATATTGAAATCTTGAAAATTTTGTTCTTTTATTTTTCATAAATTTGGGTCCCCTATGCTATAATTTATATTAACTTTTTAAATAACTAGGTTTAATTACTAGGTGTAATTAAGAATAATAAATTGTGACTATTAATAATTTTATTAATAAAGTTCTTTGATAGTAAATGGAACATAAATTAAAAGGTGTCAACTATAGCATGTCTTCATTAAGCAGAATTAATTCGGAGGATGATTGCTCGTCATCAGGAGTCAAGCTATCTAGCTGTACTATAGAAAATAGTAAGTACAAAATATTAATCTATATTTTCTAAAAACTTTAACTAATTAGAAGAAATCAAGCAAAAGTAGGGATCAAGCATTCGAAAGTCTGGCAATTCCATATCTCAATGTACATACAAATGCACAGTTTGCAACAAAATGTTTACTAAGAAATAATACACAAGGCACATCAAAACTCATTCTAGAAAGCAGGGGAAATTTGCTCATTTAAAATCAAAGGACGGATACTCCTGTAAAGTTTGTAAGCTAAAGATTAATTGGCAGATACCCAACTGCATAACTAAAAAGGCACCTAATTGTTCATTCGGAAACGGACCTTCTTGGATCATGGTACCCTCCCTTCGTAAATAATAAGGTCCTTAAACGCTTAATTTTCAATTATAGGTTATCTCATAATTGTATAATTTGGATCTGAAACAAACGAAAACGAAGCAATAGAGAAGACCACAATCTGATAACGATGGGGCACCTAATTAAAATGAGGAACTCAAATAACCGGAACCTAAATTTCACAACTCTAATTTCGATGATATTAAAGAAGGTGCCTCTAATTAAAATTAATTGGGTTCTTAATAGTAATAGGTGATTAACGATGAAATAAAACCTTAAATAGCCTTAAACAACTATCAAAATTTTAAGGAAACAATTGAGCAGAAGTCCAAATTAGAGGGTTTTCTAATTGAATCAATTGAATAGTTAATTTAGAGCAGACCCTCTCTCACATACAACCACTTGTCTAGACACTACATAGGGAGCTTGAAATAAGATGCACTCTATTGAGATAGGGTTTAACAAGACTTTACCATGCTTATTAATTTAGAGGAACACAATAATAAGCAACTAGACTCCATTACCAAGATTTATTTTAGCCTTACTTACTTGCTGATTTGGCTTAAGAGTTATGATTTCAACTTGGGAGATCTGCTAAATCTCCAGCATCGGAGAGTGGTTACATGGAGATGCATAGTAAGTGCAGTTATTGCAATAGCCAAGCTTCATGAATAAAATGTTGTACATCTTTACTTAAAACCTCAAAACATCAAAATCAATCTTGATGATACCTCCTATTGTACAATCAGTAACTTTTCAAGAGCATAAATTTAAGGGACATAAACTTTTTAAACGGACTCGAATTCATGTCCCTACATTAATGGAGCTAACCCCATGGGGTCAATTTATGCTGAGGCTTGGAGAGATAACCCATCCTTGTCATAATACTGCATCAGCTAGCTGGTGAAAAATTTTAAGAAGTCATAGATAATCTCAAGTCTGTTTCTCAACTTGCATAAGAGTTGATTGATTCTGGCAAAATGACTAACTTTAATGACATTTTGCACATTTTGGTTAAAGGGAACACAATCTAAATTCCTACTTCAAACTAATTAATCCAAGTTTTATAAAATCATATAATTAATGGGCACTCACCCTGCCCGATCTGTTCTGATCGATTTAAGAGGTCATGTTGGGGGTCCATAGAGACCTCAATTATAACATACTAATAATACTAATAATATAATTAATGGATTTTGATAATTTTTAATTCTAAATTTTTCTCAAAAATAATTCTTATGAATGCAATTTAGAATAAAATTAAATCAATAAATTATTAAATTAATAGATTCAAGTAAAAATGATTAAAAAAATATATTAATAAAATTTAACTTTGTCTAAAATTACATCATATTCTTCATCATTCAAGTTTAATATACTCCCATGCAAGTAAATTTATCATAATTTTATTTGACTATTACTATTCAAGTTTATTGTTATTAAAAATCAATCAATCACTTAAATATCTCTTTTTTTTAATTTATATAATTACTTCTTTATTTTGATATCATTTTAAAATTATAAAACTTTATTTGCTGTAAGCCTTCATACAGTATGATAAAATATAAGAAAAGTTGTTCAAAGGTCATTCACAAAAAATAGAAAGTTTCCAAAATTTTCCATTTTTTTAAAATTGGTAAATCGACAAAATAAAATTAATAGCAGTGAGTCGTTAGGGTTATAATTGTTTTATTAAAAGTACAAAATATTAGTAAAGAAAAAAATATTAATAAAAATGAAAATAGTGACATCATGGAAAAAAGGATGTAATTAATTTTAGAAATATAATTCAATTTTAGAAACATAAATAAGATAGATTAATTATCTTTTTTAATAGAAATTCAGTATGATCATTAAAACTAATGTTCATTCTAAAAACTTTTAATTTAAGTATAGTTTGAAAAGATAAATTGAATAATGAATTAAGCGTTTTTAATATTTATATTATGTTTATAAAAATTCTAAAAATACTTATCAATTATACGATCAATGTTATATCAAGAATTTTATAATTTTAAAAAAAATTACTGCTTCATACTTTGGATAAAGGCCCCCTGGTGGTCACTAAAACTCTTTTTTCATATTTATAAAATGAAAAAAAATTAGTAAAACATCAAAGTCACATGTTATAACATATTAATTAGGACTATATGGCATTTCCAATGACTCTAATAATACACAGATCATAGTAACATTTCCATCAACATCATAAAAAACAATATTATTTTGGATATGTATTGCTGAAATTTTCACTATTTTTATGAATAATTTATTTGTAATATCTCTATTTAATTACTGATGCAGTGATTTCCTTTAATAACACCATGAAGAGCTTTATATTATTATTACACAAAAAATATCTTAATGCCTCAATGATTGTGTTATTAACGATAATAAACTTATGAAATGTTAAGTTGCAAGATATCAAAAAAACTTAAGTTTTAAATTTAAAGTATCTTATATTAGCTACAAATAATAATTATTAGTCCTATTATAGGGGAATTAAAAACTGTAAATATTAAATTTTGACAAATACTAATATAAAAGAAAATTTTTGATCAATTTGACTCAAAATTATAAATTATTAATTCAGAAAACTTCAAATGTTATTAAAAAAACCAAAACAGGTCCTTTATTTGTCAGTTTTGCCAAAAGCCACATGATAAATATGAAGTATTAAAAAAGCATAGGCAAAGACATCATGATGAGCAATCTGAGAAGTCGCTTATCAATTAACAGATGAATCAATATAATACATAATTTTAATAAATGGAAATTGAATCATTAAAATAATAGCAAAGAACAAAGTTACTTATGCTAGATAAAAATCACAGAATTACACAAAAAAAGTCACTGCTCTAAAAGACGAACTCGCAAAATGTGACAAGAAAAATGCTGGTAAGCAAAAGTGGAAGTTGAACAAATTGTAAGAGGACTTTACCAATATAAATTCAAATTATGCTGCTTATAATTTAGACCTCTTTTCAACAAGGCTCATATGGACTATCAAAATGCATAATTATGTGAAAAATATGCAGATATTGTAATATCTGATTATCCATTTTCAGAAACTATGATTAGTATTACTTATAAAGTAGTTGATGATAATAAGCTAATGTCACTCGAGATAGAAAACGTTCAGTAAAAAGTTTTACTATTTTTTTGGTAACAATTAAAAAACTGGAATTTGGATTGGAACTTTTAAGAAACATAAGTACTCTTACATAGATATGATTGTGTGAAAAAAGTTGATAACTATGGAAACTCTATTGATTGAACTGGTTATTATTTAAACAACTAGTTTGAGTTTTTTATAATAGGGATAAAAATTCAATACTAATAGACAATTTTCTTCATACTTATTCCAATATCATTAAAGCAAAGATAAGAGAATTTTCAAGGAATCCAGACCAATTTCATTATATAATCAAATAAATGGCCCCTGGAGATAAGATACTTGAAGTGTTTGCCAGAACCCATTACATCACTAGAGGAAAAATTTAATTTAGAAAATCAAATTGACCCATTGAAGATGAGAAATCTTCAAGACGGAAATATAGTTTGAATGGTATATAGTTTAATTTATTTTTTTATAATAATAAAAAATCCAAATTTTGTGTGATCTATTAAATTTTTCAAAAATACAAATTGCTTTAAGTTTTATAACAATTAATTAAATACAAAGTGAAGAACGAAAATAACTAATTATTTTCAAAAATTAAAGCTTAAATAATCCAAACATAAATGTTATAAAAACAATAGAAGTGAAAAATACATTAGTTTTAATTATGTTTTAACAATCAGTATCTCTATAAACCCAGATTATTTCAAACTGTCCATAGGGAGTCCCCAAGGACATTTGATAGGGGGTTTTGGTGATTTTGATAGAGTTTTTTCAAAATTAGATATGGCTTTTAATTATTTTCGATTTTAAAGTTTTATATTACTATTGTTTTTATCAATCCAAAACGTTGTTATCAAATACTTTATAAACATAAGTATTTTAGGAATTTTGTCAAAGCATGTTGAAAAGCAATTTAGCGAAGAAATTAAGTTTGCATATCTTTGAATTAACTGGTCTTTGTTTCAATTTTCTTTTCGATTTATATTGATTTTTATATAAATGTAAAAAAACTTCTCAACAGAGCCCATTTCAAAATGATAAGGTCCTATGTAATAAATGCTAAGTTATAGTAATCTAAATTTTCTTTAGATTAACTAGCTTTTATGATAAGTCGCATTATCAAGCAATAATATAGTGCGAGTTCTCCAGTGCTAGTCTTATTTATCAAAAATGCTTACCAACTCCAAGAGAAAATAGTAAAATGTTTTACTATTGTTATTCCTTTTAATTAAATGAAAATATGATTCCCCTCTATTAGAAATTTCTGCAAGCACATTCACTTGATATAGTCTTTGCGATTAGTCAGAATAATGCTTAACCCTTTTAAGCTCCAACTCATTTTGGTGCCATTTGTCAATTGAATGCTGCTTTCATCTATATTGATAATTGTTTTAGATAAGCTAGACTGCTCTATAAACTCATTTGCTGCTAAATGTCTATCAACAACCGACTATACACAATTTTTCCTTTAGTTAATTTTGTAGATCATATTATAGCTCATTTCAAATATGACTTCAAGAATTTAGACAAGCTATTATTGCTAATAAGTAAGCCTAATTTTTAGTTGAGTTTTTGTATGATTTTTTCAGTTGACTTTTTAATATCCCTTGCTTAAGTTATCTTTAAATGAAAACTATAATTGTTTGAAAATTTGAAGCAGTTTTTCTTAACTGCCTTAACTTTTTTAAGGTCAGTATATCTAACTAATCTTTCAAAGCATTATCTAATTAGGAGCTTGTTAGTAAAAATCATTTCATAAGATATTGCTTGGTGCATTTTTAGTCAAGATATAGACTTTATATTTTCTAGATAAGAATCTCTTGACTTTCCTTAACTTAAAATAAATCTCATTTAATATTCTTAGTTTATTTTTTATAAGTTTAGTAAATAGTTTTAAAATCTTAAAGAGCTTTATTTCTTATCACCTCAAAACTAATAAGTCCCCTAATTTCATTTTAATTATACTAGAGATATGCTAAAAGACCTTTTTAAAAAATATTCCTTTAATTCTAATCAGCTAAGGCTATTTTTATAAGAGTCAAGGCATTTAACTTATTTAGCAACTCAACTAGGCCATAATTACGGAGGTATTAGTTTTCCCTATCAACTAATTTATCGTGGGTTTTTGTCATTAGATACAGATATTCTAATCTAAAATTTTAAACTTAAATAACTGATGAAGCTATACATTTCCAGCTTTCATCACTTAAGTTCTAACCCTTTAATCTTGCCTCATTTAATTAATTTTCTTTTGATTCTAATTAGGAACTATCATTGTAATTAATATCAAGAAAATTTCGAATGTCTGTTTTATTTTAAGTATGAGCATGACTAAGATTTTTCAATATTATTTTTAGTTATTTTTTTAAGAAAAAGTTATTAAACAAATAGGAATTTATTTTTCCTTAAAGTTTTATTTACTCCCTATTTATTAAAACTTAATAAAAATTATTAGATACAAGTTAATTTATAAAGTACTATCAATTATTTTGTAATTATAAATTGCCTTAAAAAACCTAAAATAAATGGAACAAATACTTCAGGAGATTAATATTCACTAGTTAATAGAGAAAATCGGAAGAAAAAAATAACACAACATTTTTACTTAAGCATGTAGGGCATACTTGCCAAAAGTAAACTGAATCATTGTCTATTTCTTAAGAAGTATGATTAATGAAAACAAAGAGGTAAAATTGAGTAAATAACGACTTTATAGTATTTGAAAAGGCAAGATGTAATCGTTCCTGCTATTTCTTAAATAGAGGGCTTAACTTCTGATGATTTCTAGAGATTTCTTCAACTAAACCGTACCTATTAAATTACATATCAGATCAATGCGACTGGTCCTATTTAGATGATAAATGGATATTCAAAATTTTATTGTCTTTGGATTAGGAGGGCATTAAATGCATTGATTATTATGAAAAAATCAGGAAAAGACAAAAATTTGACTTATCAAACAACTTGATTGTGCACATGAAACCTAAATTGGTTTCTGCCTTAAATAACTCTATAAGCTACAGCGGTAAGTATGTATGCATCTAATTTTGGTGTTAGTATAAAAAGGAAGATCGGCTTATCTAATGAAATAGTCAGCTAAACGAAGATAAAGGCCAAACTTAATTGAAGAGATATAAGATGGTAACCAGTATCCAAACAGTGCAAGCAGAAATACCTAGAAAACAATTGAAAAGATGAGACAAGAATAGCAGGGAATGCAAGAGCAAATTCATGATTTAATGAACTACAAGCAACTGGTCCACCAACTCCAGAATGACGGACTCTTAGATGACCAAGGCTATCCCTAAAATGCTGGGACTTATTTAATAGAATATTAACTGTTGATAAAAAGATTTTTTATACTAAGAGTTAAATATATTAATTCGACAAAAAACTATTTTATTTATTTTAGTAACCTTTTTAACTTATAAACCAACTTTAATTTTAATGTCTCTCTTTTTAAAATTAATCTTATAATCTATTCCAATTTTCTTTTATCAGTTTTTCAAAAAAGCTTAGAATATATTTATTTATAAAATCCTAACCTATAAAACTTTCAGTATATAAAAATTCTTAAAATAAAGTTTGATTTTTTTACTTTTTTTTAAATACTATGTTATTAGTAAGAGATAAATTTCTGATAAATTTTTTCTAGCTTATTATTATTTGAGAAATAGTTAAAACAAAGCGAGTCCCTACAAATCAGTTTTTTATAGTAAACTAAGAATAGCTATATAAAGAAATTATTATTATTTTATAAATAAATTGTCTAATTTTAATTTTTAGAATTGAGTTGAAAATAGTAGAGTATATAATAGTTTTGTAGACTATATGAGATTTTGGTAGAGTTTATAGTTAATTTAATTTCTGAAAAATTAATTTGATTTTCAACCGTAATAAGAATTCAAAAATTAGTAAGCTAAGTACTAATTTTGAATTTCTTAGTAAGATTATTTATAGTAATTAGAAAAAGTTCATGATGTTTCGACTTTTAGGTTTTGTGTTGCTAATTTTAAATCTATTGTGGTCTATAAAAAGGGGATATAGTTTTTAATTCTAATTTTCTAAATGAGCAAACAATTAGTAGTAATTAAGTAAAAGAGTAGTAAGAAGTAAAAAATAAATTGAAGAATCCACTGAGCCTCACATTATACAGCAGAATTTTTACTAAAGAGCAACATAAGGAATTAAAGATTAAGGAATCAAAAAATATAATTTTAGAGTAATAAAAAAATTAAAAATTTTTGGAGAAAAAACTTTTAAAATATAAAAAAAAAATTGCAGAAAAAGTTTAATACAATCCCCATTAATACTCATAAGAATTAGCTGATTGCAAAGTTGAATAATTAGAAAAGCGAAATCAAATATAATACACCTCGGAAAACAACTTGCCAATAAAATAAACTGGAAATCATCTAAAGAAACCTATTTTAAATTAAAGCTCCTCTTAATAAGAATAGTAAACCAATATATAACATCCATACTAATATGAATCATTGAGCTCATATAAGAAACTAACAGAGAATGAGGATTCCCAAACTTTCTCATGTGGGACTTACCTAAATTCAAATAGAGTCTCAACAAATTATAAACAAATGACTGCTGACGCTATAAAAAACATGTACGATAGACTACTGGTTTAAGTACCTGAAGTTTAAGAAACACAAATATTTGAAAAAAATTAATTAGAAAGTAGATAAAATTTTACAAAGATGAGAAGAATTAGAATTAGAATGTTAGAGATTTGGATGTTTTAACTAAATTCAATAATTAATAATAGAAAAATAGAGGAAATTTAAGAAGCCTTAAAACTGTTAAATGATGACATTAAGTAAGCTTCCCCTACTAATTGAATTGCGTCTCAAGAGTAGCTGGCAAATCATACTAAACGTGCCCAAGAACTTAATTAAGTTTTAAACAAAAAAATTGATGAAATTCTAGCTAATCTCTAATAAAATATAAAAATTTACTAAATCTGAAGAAATAACTCAAAAATATTTGAAAGCTCAAGAAGCACTTAATAGCGAATTAACCAAAACAATAAAAAGTCTAGCCAATAAAATTAACAAAGCTTAAGGAAAAAATTATAAAGTAATTTACTGAAAGCATGGAAACTATTAATAACAAAATTAAATAGTTAACTCAAGAGTCACAGTTCTTGAGAAATAAGAAATTAAAATTAAGGAAAAAGTATTATTCAATAACAAGCTAAAACATCTCAATAAGTATAAAATTTTGATAAAACTTTAGTAGAACCTGGCTAAGTTATATAACCTAAATTGAATAAGAAATCTTACAAACGGTTTAAAGATTTAATACAAGGAATGACCGTGTAATATTTATCATCATTGAGGTAAGAAATTTTATTTGATAAAGTCTCTAAGAAAATTTACTTAATACATGAATAACTCATTTAATGAAACAAACTATTACTTTATAACTTCATTAGTGTTACATTATAAATTAATTACTTACCTTAAAATCATTGTTTTCAAGAGCATCTTTTAGTTTTGGGGTTTAATTCATTCATTTTATGCATTAAAATGCAACTAAATGTGTTTTGTGAAGTTAGAAGGTGCTCCTAAATCTGTTCTCGTAAATTTAGGAGGGGAAGTTTAAGAATTTAATTAATTAATGAACCACCTAATAAGGTTTATAACTTAAATTTAACCTCCTATATGAGTTTTAAATAAATTAGGAGCACCACCTAATTAAAAATTAATTATTATCAAGAGCAATTTTAATGAAGAAAGTTTGATAAAAATGGAAGTCAAATTCTGAAACTTGGAGACAGTTCCATTAAATTTATTTATTTATCTGATTCAGATTGACCTCCAGTTGGATCTCTCTATATTGTAGTAAAATTTAAATAAGTTTAGAATGCATATCCATAATTTAAAATTTCATAAAATTTATTGAAACTAGAAGTAAGATGGAATCCATAAATGATGCAATGAAGAGAATACAATCTCAAGAATTGATAGGAAAATTTCGAAGTAAGGAGGACATCTATAGATTCTTGGCATAGCAAGGTAAGTTTTAATGTATAATCAATACGATTGTTATAGTTGGACTCTTCTTGCCAACTTAGGAGGGGACTTTAACTTCATTCTTAAACGCCTTACTAAGTTAAGAGAAAAAAACTTTTAAATCTAATGAAATTAAGATGATAGAGATACCTAACTACCCTGAAATTTCTGTAACAAATCTTTATAATGATGTTATGAGTGATCCAGAGGTTGCTCTTTATCTTCCATCAAAGCTATAACTCTCTAATAAGTTGTCAGAGAGAAACTTCTTCTTTGGTGTCCTTGCAACTCTGAAACATGAGTACTAAAATAAAGTAATTTAAGAAGCTCACAAGAAACGCTAGAGCATCTCTCCTAGAAAAACAGGGAATTAAAATCAGCGACACCTGGATCAAGGAACTGCAATAGCATCAATTCATCTCTAGTAAGCTTAGTCTTCTAACTTTATAGAAAAAACCTGGCACTTTACATATTAGATGAAAGAGAGCAGCAAAGAGAGAAAATCTCAAGTAAAGCATTAATTGAGTAAGAGACTTTTGAAAGTTTTTATAAAAGCCAGACTAGATGAATATTGATGCAGGAGTTGGCACTTAGAGAAGATATATAGGCCCAAGCAAGCCTTGAGAGGAAGAAAAGAAAGAGAAGCCGAAATCCTATATGGGTTAATTTAATATGTGAAATTGTTTATTCACTTAAATCTTAAACTAATAAAATCAACTGTATATATCTTCAGATCGTGCATCAAATGATTAAGCAGAAATTTCTTGAAGTGGCCTTTCAATAGGCCCCAAAATAACTCAATTCCATTGAACTGTGGGCTAAAAGGAACATTAAATTCAAGTGTTATGTTAAGCTTTTCGTATTCCCTCCTCCAGTCTTTTGGTTTAAGATGATAATTTATCAAAAAACAGGATGATCTCTTAGTCAGGATACTTATCTCTGAGCTATTGCAAAAACTATGAATATGATTCAGTCTTAATAGAGTGAGGATGGATAACATAAGCCTCTAGCCCACTTTCTTTACTGATTTTAACAAAAATTACATGAGTTTTTGCCTTTATCTTTTGATCATAAACTTATATTTCTGTATCTCTAATACCAAGACCTCGATATAAACGTATTGAATGTGAATACTTACTCAATAGCGTGTACGATCTTTAAATTATGCTCTTGAGACCTCTGCATTTAATCGAAAATATAATTCAAATAATACTTATATGATGGAACATGAAAGTTAATCACTCTCTTAATTCGATTGACTGTCTTGTAAGATATACTATTCTTTTTATATTTGTTAGCTTTGGAGTATATAGAGATATTAAGCTCAGGGAAATGGCGATGGAACATCACAGGTATCTAGAGAGAGAATAATGAGGTTTTTAATTCATAGTATTATCTTTAATAAGATAGTCACTATTATGCTAATTATTTTTAAAGGTTCTCTTCGAATTAAAAGAATGTTGCTTTATTTTCAGTTCAAGGCTATCAGGGAGTGAAATCTTATAGTAAAAGGAGATTTGTGAAGCAGACTTGCCATAGAAGTGTAGTTAAAATTGGATTGAGTTGATTACTAAAATCATTACATCCATAATGCAATATAAGTAGTAAATCTATATACTCATTGTCAAAAACTAACCCCAAACCTCGCATAAAGTCTCTTAAATTACTAATATTAAAACCCTAATCTACTACATAAAACCTAATATAACCTTAATAAAGTATGTACTTATAGTCTACTTTTATCAATCAAATATCCATTCAAAATACAAAAGGGTTTTTGGTTTTGAATCTCTAGTTGTCATTATTATATGGCAAGTTCCTACTTTATTATTTGCAATTGAATTACTTGCTAAACTATGATTAAATTATTAAATTGTATTTTTAATTTGAATTTATTAAAGGAGACATGTCAGGACTGGGAAATTACTAAGGTGGCATTTAATATGGTGGTAATTACTATGGTTTGACATATTGGCCGCCCATCATATTAAAAAAGATTTCAATCAAAAAAATAAAATATTGTTTCCAAATACATGATTTCCTCCATTAACAAGTTGATTGCTTCCAGTATACACATTTTAAGGCTAAACTTGAGGCTGTTCACTTAATGAATTAATGTTGTACATTATTGTAGGAGTACATTCAAAATGGGGAAATTAAAATTAATTAAATTTATTTAAATCAAAATCGTGGCATTTAAAATTGGCCAATTTAAACGATCTCTAGCTCAATTTAGAGATAATATAAAATTATCTAGACTTTTTATTGGCGGTACTATATAATCTTATCAATAGAGCGAGATAACTCGACTTTTATTAAGTGCCTCTAAACTCATTAAATTATACCCTCACATTAAAGTCGAGTTATCTCGCTCTATTGATAAGATTATATAGTACCGCCAATAACAAAGTCTAGATAATTTTATATTATCTCTCAAATGAGCTAGAGATCGTTTAAATTGGCCAATTTTAAATGCCAAGATTTTGATTTAAATAAATTTAATTAATTATAATTTCCCCATTTCGAATGTACTCCTACAATACTGATGCTTTTTATTCAATTTTATATATTAAAGTTTATGTATAACTTCAATAAATATTTAACTTAAACAAGGTTAGTATTAGGGTTAACTTTTAGAATAAAATGAAATAATTTGATTTGCTTATAATTTTTATATTCTATATAATATTTGGGGGACTAACAATTTCTTTTTATTTTTCTAATTCCTTTTCAAATGCTGGGGAATTCTAGCTCTTAGTGCTGTGAATAATTAGAATATAAATAAATAAGAATATATTTTATGGAATAAATGGGCAAACTATATTTGCGCAATCTTGATCATAAATAATAAATATTTATATATTTAGATCCCATTTGCATATAGGAGTTTCTCTAACAGGAGGTACATAGTTATCTCTTGGGTGAACGAATTTACAATTTGGAAAAGTGCAGTCGTCTTTTTCCTTGCATTCAACGCGAATCTTAAAAATAATAATATACTCAATTTCTTTTAAGATAAAAACTAACATTAAATATATTAAATCCTTTAATATACTTAAGATCCTGTACTTTTAGTATCTGAATTAAATCCTAAATAATAATATACAATAAAATGTATGGCAACATGTACTTATCTACAATTCCCATTATTAAAACCTACGCATGCTATTCATTAAATAAATTATTACTTTTTAATTAATTTGCACATGCTAATCCAAATGGGCAAACTCGTTCAATTTTTTAATTATCATAATAAAATATAACTAATATAATAAAGAACATAACATTTAATTCTGCTCATAAAAATAAATGAAATAATTTAAAAATAATATTGGTGTAAATTATAACTCTAACAAATAGAATTCTCATGAATATAACTTAAGTTCAATTGTATTATGGGCCAATTAATATCATTGTTAAATTTGAATAAGCAATTTCTTTGTTAACTTATATTAATTTGGGGAATTCAAAATAATAAGTTATATATAAAGGTCCTATATGTTCAAAATTATAATTGAAATCCTTGAAATAATATCCCATATCAAATAACAATAATGGAATATACCAATATTTAATTTATTCTATTTTATGTTTATCATATTCATTTTTTAATTCAATGAATATTTCAGGATTAAAAATAGTTTATTTAATAATAATATTGAGTTCAGTATTAATTATTACTAATAATTGTTGAGCGACGAGGAAGACAAAATATACATACGACTTCGTTATCTTGAATGCAAATGATGGAAGCAAAGATTGGGAAAATTTTAAAAACACTTATTGAGTTACTACTCATTCAGTCGTTTGAGAAATAAATGTTGCAGGTACAACTTCAGGCGCAATGTAATCGGGAGTTCCAAAAAAAAGTAGGGTAGGTAAATATTTCTAAAAATCCTAATTCCATCTCATCATTAATAATTTATGGCTCCTATTTATTATACATATTAGTAATAATTAATACTAAATATATATATATTAGAGATCTCTAATTAAATTTTGATCTAATTTTTTAATTTCCTTGCCTTAAGCGAATTACTTCTACTACTAATATTAAGTTCTAAAATTAGTAATAAGAAGCGATTATAGTCAAAAAATAAAATAGTTAATATATAATTGCAATTCATATTTTAAATAAAAATATAACGATATATAATTTTAAGAAATATTTCGAATAAAAAAATATAAACATATTTTAATAATTAAATTTGACAATTTTCTGTTGTCTTAATTCCATCTTAAGTATGTATGTTAGAGTGCGGTTTAAATTTTAATTGAATAATTTATTTATATAAATATATGTTGGTCTAATATTTGTTGTTAAATATATTTTAATAATGCCATTAACAACTATAATATATAGATTTAATAATTTAATCAATGCAACAAATATTTTAATTTCTTTTAAAAAATTACATTTGCAACTAATATATGCAGGACTATTTAAAATTTATTTTAAATAATTCGATTTTTTTAAATTTTAATAAATAATCATAAATTTAATTAAAAATGTTTTAAAAATTGATATAAATAAAATTCCTTTGTTCAAAATTAAATCTTATATTTCATTATTAAAATTTTTGATACTCCCTTGCTAATAAATTTACCTTAAGTTTATTTGTCAATTACTAAAAATTTTCTTCTTAGATATCAATTAATTCCTTAAAATTCCACTTTTAGTTTTAACTTATATAGATGCTTCTTTATTTTGATTAAATTATAAAATAAAACTGCAACTCTATTTGCTTTTAACCTTCATTCAATATGATAAATTTAAACACAGTTGATATAGAATCATTCACAAAAATAAGGTAATTTACAAAATTTTCTTAAAGTTTTAAATTGGTGATTCAAGTAAGTAAAATAGAAGTAGCAGAATCGTAAGTCTTTAGATACTTCTAATAAAAAAAGAAAACATTATCAATGATAAATGAAATCTATAAAAATAAAAAAAGTGGCATTGTGGAAATTGATGTAATTGATTTTAGATATATTATTCCATTTGAGTAACAGCAATTATACTGAATTGTTTTATAAAAAAGACAATTTATCAATCCATTTTATGATAATACAATATTATTACTACTGATCAAAATATCAATATTTAATTCGAAGCATAGTTTAAATTGATATAAATTTTCTGATTTTTTTTTACTTTTAATGGATCTGACTCTTTTTTAAAACAATTCTTCAAACAATCGTGGAGCTCTTTAATAATTCGATTTTTTAATTTATATTCTATTTATTGCTTTATAGATGGTTTTTACTTATGTTTGTCATGATTTTATATAACAATTCCCCTATAAAATTAAATCCTAAATTTTAAACTTCATAACATTGATTAATAGTTGAATTATAGTTCCTTTCAGAGTATGTAGAAGTTAGTTTTTTTGTATTCGATTAAGTTAAGTTCATTTATTTCAGGCAACTCATTACTTTTAATCTGCTCCAAGATTTATAGTATAAATAGATGATGTGGAATTATCTGCTTTCTTATTTAAAGAAAATATCAATGATTTTAAAACTGTAATTGCTGTTTATATATTATAATTTATGTTTCATTATATGTTTAATAATTTGGCATTAAAAAAAATGATAATGATTAAATATTGTTTGAAATTCGTTAATGAATATAAATACTTAAAATCAATAATGTTGCTTAACCTGTTTAAATTAGATTGTTGTTTAATCTGTTTCTCAATAGTCAAAATAATTAATGATGTATTCTGGATAGACTCTGCCATTGGAGTAGATAACATATACCTGACAACCGTAAGTCATGCCTGTGACACTATCATATCTTTTAGTTTATGACCCTGGAATTGTTAAAATATTAATATTGATATATAATTATTAATTAGAGGTGGTATCTTCAATGTGTTATCTGGCTCTAGCTTTTTGGCCTCTCCGACTAATGCTCTCAACAGAAACATGGTCTTGATATGGCCTTTTTTCTACACATAGCCTCTAGTATCAACGTAGTGACTCTATGTTGCCAAGTAGATGCCGTAACAATAAAATAATTTATTTAATTTTAATTAACCCCACATTCAATTAAAATAAAACAAACTATTAAATAGTGATTGAAAATTGATAATAATTATAATTTTAATATGATATATTCCAGCCTTTGAGAATCTAGTATCAAAGCCATCTTCACTGTCAAGTATTTGCATGTAGTCTGTATTACTGGTACCATGAAACAAAAGCTTTTCTGTTGGCTGTAAATCCTAAAGTTTCTCACTTAGTCTATTTTTCTCTTGCTAGTATCTAATCCAGTGATTCTTATTCTATACCCGCATGAAAATATATAAAAAGATATTTAATGATTGATGATATTCTACATTTTAAGCCAGATGCAAAGAACTAGGATACCACTGATTTGTACTCCTATGATGCTTAAATATATTTAATAAAATACATTAGTATCTATATATAATATGCTTTGTCTACTTAGTGTACCCATGAGTGAGCAGGTGAAATTAATTAATAAATTAAAAATATTGTTATTATTTTATATTCTTATATGAAACTATCATTTTGACAATAGCATCCCATTTGTATGGAAATTAGTGAAGTTTCTGTTATTCTAATATCTTTTCCAATTTTTTCTTGCCTTTTTTACTCTTAATCCCATATATCTTGGCTTCTAACTCATTGATATAAATTGCATTATTAATTATATTTCATCATACATGAATTCAAGTCTGAGATTGTATTTTTCTTTGAATAATGTTACCAGCTCTTTTTCAAATTCTATATCCCAATTTTTGAGATATTTTTTCACAGGTAACGTATGATATTAATACATATATCATTATATAATAGTAAATGATAAATCTTAAGTATAAAAAACACAGATTAATTATGATAATGGTTCTCTGGGCATTCAAAACCCCAAAACCCCTTAGTGAGGTTTATAAGTGCTTTGATTTGTAGGGTATAGTTGGGGTCTTATTGGGGTTAGTCGAGAAATTAGGTCGATTTGCAATATGAGAAATAGAAATTAGCGAAATTTAGGGTCTATTTGTCTATGATGAGTAATATTTAGATTTACTGCTTAAGCTTAGGTATGGTACAAGTATTAATATAGACTAAGCCAAACCTGTACTAAATTATGCAGCAATAGCAAAGTTATTACGCAAGAGTGCCTCAACTGTTAGGTATTCACTGCTTGCTAGCTGTTTAGCATTTTAATTCTGGTTGTTGAACGCATCCTGCAAGAAAATAAAAGTTCTCTCAGGCTCATATTGACTTCCTCTGCGACTCTAAGACTTTGAAGTATTGGGCACACTTTCCATTAGACTAGCGAGCTGTGATGTTTCATCGCAGGTTTCCTGACATGCTTTTCTTTCCTTAGACTATAGCCAATATTTATAGAAGAAATGGTATTACTTTCAAGACTGTCAATAGAGTGAAGAGAGTGATTGATTTTACAGTGCCATTTTATAGTAATAATTTAAACTATATATATGATTAAATGCAGAGAGCTATTACTAATAAAATCAAGTTCATACATGCTGATGAAGCTGTATTCACCTTCAACACTTTTATTAAAAAGTCTTGGTATAAGAAGTATGATAATATAGAAGTCTATGATTAAAAAGTGAAGGTAGTCACCCATGCAATTTTAGCTGGTATAAGTGAAGATTCAGGCTTAGAGAGTTATGTTATTCACCCTCGCTCTATTAAGCGAGAGTAGTATATAGAGTTCCTACATAAGCTCAGAGAGAAGTATAGTAACAAGAGATCATTTTGTTTGTTGATAACCTCTCCGTTCATAAGACTAAGTAGTTTAAGAAAGCTTATGAAGAGTTAAACATAACTCCTGTATACAACGTTCCTTATAGCCCATAATTTAATGGATTTGAATTTTATTGGAGTTAAATTAAGACTCACTACAAGAAGCTGCTGCTGTATCATCTTATGCATGACTTGCCCATCGATACAGTAGACTTAATTCAAAGCAGCTGTAAGAGAGTGAGTGTAGAAAAGACAACAATTTGTGCGAGAGAGGGAAGAATGAATGTTTATAAAAAGTTTTAGATTTAAATGAATGAATATGTTCACATATTAAATTTGTCCATAAAGGGGTTTGGGTTCTCTTTCTTCTCCTCTTTTTATGGCTTGCTTGGGCTCATATTTCTTCTCTTTGTGCCAGCTCCTGCATCTATGTTCATTTCATCTGGTTTTTAGACATCTTTATAAGGCCTCTTTCTCACCTCATAAATTGTCTGCGACTTTCTTTCTCTGTGGACCTTTGCATGCTCTTTCATAAGATATATGCCAGTTCCAGATTTTCCTACAAAGTTATATGTCAAAGCTTACTTGAAAGTTAAGGATTCTTCTTAAGTTCCTCTAGCCAAGCTGAGCTTGTTAGAATGCCTTGGTTTTTCTAGTCTTCAGGAGAGATAGAATATCGTTTCTTATGTGCTTCTTCAATTATTTCTCTGAGATACTCCTCTTTTATTGTACCAAGAATACCAAAGAAAAATTTCCTCTCTGGTAGTTTATTAGAGAGTTGTTTTTTGGTATGAAGGTAAACTACCACTTCCTCATCTTACATGGCATCCTCATAAAGATTAGTGACTGAAATCTCAGGGTAGTTGGGAATTTTCGATTAGTTTAAAGCGAATTAAGTGATTTGAGAAGGGGTCTACAAAATTAATCAAAATTTTAATCATATAATGTATAGTTCATGTACAGTAATATAGACTTAAATGTGCCATAATCAGCTCTATTTCTTGCATATAGATCAACATCAGTTATTGTGCTAATCTCGAGATCGGTGCTCTTTCACATCATCAGGACTGAAGCATCAATAAAAGTCGAGTTGCAGGATCATATGTTCACATCTCAAACACATCTCGATTTAAGACTGCTAATCTAAGGATCAGTTGACAGGGCAGTCCTCCATTTTATTAGGTGAAATTTTAATAAATTAGAGATTTTAATAAATTAAATCAGACATGGTCTTAATTAATAAGTCTCAGTTTAAAATTAATTAAGACATCACTATTAATAATTCGTTATATATTAAAATTACTAGTTAAAACTTTTATCATTAATCATTAAAACTCAAAAAGTTTTAATTTGTCTGATTTAATTTATTAAAATCTCTAATTTATTAAAATTTCACCTAATAAAATGGAGGACTGCCCTGTCAACTGATCCTTAGATTAGCTGTCTTAAATCGAGATGTGTTTGAGATGTGAACATGTGATCCTGCAACTCGGCTTTTATTGATGCTTCGGTCCTGGTGATGTGAAAGAGCACCGATCTCGAGATTAGCACAATAACTTATGTTGATCTATATGCAAGAAATAGAGCTGATTATGGCACATTTAAGAGTATATTACTGTACATGAACTATACATTATATGATTAAAATTTTGATTAATTTTGTGGACCCCTTCTCAAATCACTTAATTCGGTTTAATCTCTTTATTTTTAAAAGCTTTCTTCTCCTCACAAAGTATTGCTTTCAAGAATGAAATTTTGGTACCTTCCATCGTAGGAAGGAATAAACCAACTGTATAATATGTTAATAGTCATCAAGTTATCTTACCATGTAAAGTTAGGTATCGATAGAGATCTTCCTTACTTCTGAATCTTGATATCATTTCTTGAGCCTCGACTCTTTTCATTTGATCATTGAGTGATTCCATCTTTGTTCCTCTTCCTATTAATGAATTTCAAATTATAACTTATAGACTTCTGGATCCTATTGTTTAAAATCTTACTATTAAATATGGGCATCTTATAGGAGGTCAACCCTGCAAAGATACGTGGAGAAAGTTTGCAGAAGCTGTAACAAACTGCAGAGATGGAGCTCCATTTTTATCAATTTAGTTCCATTAAATTAGTACTAAATTTGTTTAAATTTAATTAGTACTGGTACTAAATTCGTTTAATTTTAATTGGTACCAATTTAATAGTACCAAAACTTAATTAGTACCTAGTTTTAAACTAATGAGGTTTTAATGGAAAAGTTCCAAAATGGTTCAAAACCTAATTGGTACCAGTACCAACCTGAATTTATTCTCAGTTGGTACCAAAATTAAAAATATTAAGCATAAAATTAGAAAATTTATAGTTATAAACTAAGTATAAAAATGATGTCTAACACCTAAGAATCAACCATTGTAGTTGCAGTGCCAGCTCCTATACAAAGTTAGTATAACGAGTGAGGTTTTTACTTATTTATAATAGAAATTTAAATTTGAATTTAAACATGGCGGTCAACTTAAATCGTAGAGCGGCACTTTTAGGAGCAGGTCAATCAATGCTCAACTTTGGCTCCACTAAAAAGCCTGAAATCATTTATGTTGAGAGGGAGGTAGAGCTAAGAGCTCTTGAATTTGAAGCAGAGGTTTTTATCATAGAAGTATTAAACCAGAGGGAGAGCGCAGAGATAGGGGTTTAAACTTAAATTGATTATGTTGAGGAGCTAAAAGAACAGCAACCAATCGAAAAGATCAAAACATATTAATGTGAAGACTGCTAGAATCATTTCTCAACTGAACAAAGCTTGAAGAGACACCTTAAAGAGGTACACTCTGGCAAAGCCAAGATCTATTTCAAGCATGAAAAGGTAGATGGTAGGTATTAGTGTACGACATGCATGAAATCATATACTCACTCAGCTAAAGTTAAAAGGCATATGCAAAAGCATCACCTCAGTGAGTTCTTGATTGAAGATTAAGAGACTAAAAAACTAGTGCCAGCTAAAAGAAAATCTAATACTCTTGAGTCATAAAGAGAGCAGCAAGAGAGACTCAAGAGACAGAAGCGATATGAATCGATGAACCAGCCAGCAGGTAATACAATTTTAGCATGCTTCTAAGCGAAGGCTATGAATATACCTGCATTAAATGCAGTTGATCTCAGCACTTGTATTGAAAACTACTTGAATATAAACGTGCCTGCAAAAGCAAAGCTCATAGTAGTTGATGAGTATGCATACAAGGTGTATCCATTCAGTTATCTTATTAAGAACCAACAGTATTAGAACGAGTTTGCTAATGAATACATGGTACTTATAGAGGCCTAAAGAAAAGACTGCAAGAATTTGCTTAAGCTAAATGGTGTTATTTTAAGTTATGGTTTCATCGCATTAAGGCTAAAGAAATTTGAGATGACTCTGAGAGACTACCTATATCACAATAGATACCCTGATGATTTAAACGATATACTCTCAGATATGATTCAGGGTGTTAAGGAGTTGCATGAACTTGGATATGTTCATAGAGATTTGAAGCCTGAAAACGTTATGCTAAATCTCTGCCCTTTAGAAGTAGTGGTTATCGATTTCAATAGAGCTTTAAGATAGGAGATTGTCACTTTAGCACAGGTACTTGGTACTCAGGTTACTTCCCAATAAGAGAGAAGTGGACTAATGGTTCTGTTTAATGGGATGTTTGGGCAGTAGCAGCAATAATATTAGAAAGTGACATGGAATGTATGTCTTACTTTGGTACAAAGCATGAAAAATAATCAATAAGTTTGGCTCAGAAACATATAAAGTAAGAAGATGTCTGCTAAGAAATTAAAAGCATAGTAGAGATGATAATCGTGAGAGCTCCTAACTATCCTCGGTAAACATTAGATGACATACTTGACCCACTTGAGAGAGCAAGGTTCAAAAGATATAATAAAGACAAGCAGATAAAATTTGTATGATTTAAGTAAACTAAAATTCATTAAATATTCATTAAATTAAGATAAAACCTGCATTTTGTCTACTAAACCCCAATAAGACCCCAACCATACCCTACAAATCAAAGCACTTATAAACCTCACTAAGGGGTTTTGGGGTTTTGAATGCAGTGTCATTACTTTTACTAGAGCATGCTCTATCCAATAAGTCGTTTTATACTGAATCCCCTGAGAATATGATTAATTGCTTGACTGCGATCAACCTGCATCCAATCACCACGATCATGCCGATTTAAAGCAAATTTGACCATATTCTAAAAATATTAGTGATTTTGACCTCTCCTCTCTAAATTGGCTTTGGTCACTCCATATTTTGTAAAAATGGCCAATTTTAATAAATGAAGTTAAAAACAGCTAATTTGGCCAATTTTGACCATCAACACCCTAAGATGGTCATTTTGACACAAAAAATCCACTTTGGTTGTAAATGCGCGTTTTGATCCCGATTTTGGCCATTCAGCTTAAATAAGACATACTTTAATTCAAACACAAAATTTGGTCACTTTGATTGAGGATCTCCATTTTGGTCATTTTAAAGAGCAATAAGATGATTCTAATAGATTTTGACATCTAATGCATCTAAAATTGACCATTTTATAATAAAAAGTAGCAATTTGACCATTTTTTGCAAATAAGATAATGCACATAGTAAATCAGCAGTAAATATATGATTAATTAATTTTGTATTTTTATTTTCACTATTCCCCTATTCAAATGTATTTTATTGAAATTTGAGCAAAGTTTATGTATAGAAAATTATCAACATAAAAACCTCACACCATCAATCAACAGCGATAACCTATAATTATAAAAATGATTAAGAGCTTCCTAGCTATACATCCTCTGCTCTCCATTTCGATTAAAGAATCATACATAATTAGATTTAATATTATAAAATTTAAATTATAATATTTCAATTACTCGCTCCACAATCAATAAATTTCAGTAAAATGTTTTCTTAGCTCCCTAAAATTTATAAAATTATTTAAAAACTATTTTCAATTTTTTATATTTTTATTTAAAAATTGGATAAAGTTAGGATTTAAGAAATGTTCTGGAATTTAAAGAAATACTTAATCCACTGATTCCAATCAATCCGTATTATATAGCTTCATTTTAATTGCATTAATAAAGAGAGTAAAACTAACATATTAAATACATCAATAAATAAAGTAATTTAAATTTATTTAATATAATTCTTGTATTTCTAGATAATTAAATTTAGGTTCTTTTGCTCATATTAATCTAACTTTGTGCCATCAGAGAGTTATTTGAAATAAATGAAAATAAATATTAAAACTTCTATTAGATATACAATTCTTAAAATATTGCCGTTACAATTCCAAAAATTAATAAAATAATTTAATAATTTTTATAATAATTCTAATAATATAAAGATATGTTTCCTAACCATATTTATATATGCCAAAAATCATAATATATTAAAATTAATGCATTTTTATATTTCTTTAAATTGCATATTATAATAATACAATATTTCATTTTCTTAAATATTTATATTATAAGAAATATTGAGGAAAAAAACACTTATAATAATATTATAGATTATTTATACAATTCCTGATAAAAGTTATAAAAAATATTGATATATTAATTGCTAATATATTAAAATATTTATTTAATTAAATTATAACTATATATCTTTAATTAATTGATTTATTGGAGTAAAGTAAATGAATTCATTTTTAATTTTTTTAATAATGCAATAATTTAATATTATATAGTTCTTAAATATTTGACTCATATGATATAGTAGATTTTAATAAAAATAAGATAATAATATATAATAAGTTTAAATTATTAAATAATTGCAATAAAGCTTAATATTCAGTAGTACAGTACCATAAGCAAGAGAAGTGCTAATTTTTTAGCTCCACTAGTTTTGTTAGTATCTATACTATCGATTGAATCTTAACAGAGATCTATATCCTTAAAGAATAAAACATTCAAGGTAATCCTCAATGAGGCAATAGACAGCTTTTATTACAATCAGAAATTTTACTTGCAGTCTTAAATAAGTTAAGATTATTTGCAGTCTTATGATTATTTCAATTATCAGAAGATTCAATACAAGATCAAATAAATTTATACCGTGAGAATGATTGACAGCATCAGGAGAGAATGCATGTTTAAGGTTAATGCAAAGTGTCACGAATTATTTTTTTAAATACAATGAAATCTTATTAAGAATATTCCGTAACTCAGGCAAGGACTTAAATGGCCTAGGTCGCTGCGAGGACTGTTTAAATATTTAGAAAAAATTGTAGAATCGACCAAATTATAGAAATCTAAATATTTATAATATTCAAGCCGAGATATATTACTTTTAATAGTCATAGTTATAATTAATTTGTTTAAATTAAAATGCTTACATTTCTCAATAACTCATATTTAAGTTGACTAAGATATTAATTTATTGGTAAATATTTTTTGATAAACACTATGCATTACAGTTACAATTTTTTTTAATCTTATGTTTACCATATTAAAATCTATATTCTTGATCGTCTTCCATTTAAATTAAATTATTATTTTAAGTAATTAAATTTTGGCGAGCTATCGCGAAAAAGTTAAATGAGATAGCTCGCCATATATAATATTATTATATTTTTAATCATTAAATATTTCATTTCTCATGAATTGCTCATTTTGGGACACAAATCTTACATTTAGATTACTCATCATCTTGAAATATAATCTCAGTTTATTATAATAATTTATAAGGGAGTAAACTGGTAAACTATTAATTATTAGGTATTATAACTGAACTCTTATATTTTTAAAACAATCTTCAATTTTAAACTTTATTAATTCTATATATTTGATAAATTAAAATAGGGAATAAAAATACATTCTAATTAAATTCACAATTTTTTATTGGACTAATCAGTTTATAACAATAACGAAAGTTTGATTTAATAAAACAGAAGTATATTTATAGAAAACGTTAGTTCATTTATTATGCCCTATTAAATAAATCAGAAGTTTTCTCATTCTTAAATATAGCATTCACTAATATATTAAAATATAATTAATTTATATAAAAAAACTTTACGATTAGAAGGAAGAAATACAGTTTATTAATTTTGTGAAAAATAATTAATGATTAATAATTAAATAGCGAGCTATCTCGTTTCATTTTTTCACGATAGCTCGCCAAAATATAATACAATTAAATATCACTAATTTTGGAAATATGATTAAAATAGTCCTATTATAGTAACAAAGAATGTACAATAAAATACTATAGATATAAATAAATAAATATGGCAATTAATGCCAGAGTATACTTATATAAATATTCTCAAAAGCATAAAAGTTATGCCATTAATAACTTATATAATAAAAGTTTGATGATGATGATTAACGAGTTATACTCAAAATTAAATATTTAACAATTCACTGTTTAATACTAAAATAAAACCATCAATTTTAGTCGTGACGTAGACGTATCTGAAGTGAGTTGACGTGGCAATCAATGACGTGGCAAGTCGTGAACTAGATAAACTCCAAAAAACCACCTTGCCCCCATTCCACTTCTCCCCGTACCGAGATGCAAAATCAGAGATAAGAGCCTAGCGAGCTAGGAGTATCCCCCGCAGAGCTTGCAGAGATCCGCTTCCTGTAAACAATTAAAGGGAGGTCTGGAGAAAACTCTTACCCGGTTCCACCGCTGCTGAGATAGTAGTCTCTGTCCTTTCGCTGTTGTAGCCTTATTAACCCGACCAGGTGTGGGAGGAAAATCATTATAGTTGGCTTCATAATAAAAGTTTAAAGAGATTAATTATAACTATGACTATTAAAAGTAATATATCTCGGTTTGAATATTTTAAATATTTAGATTTCTGTAATTTGGTCGATTCTACAATTTTTTCTAATTAAATATTAGGAGTACAATTACGTTTTGGGTACCATGCCTACAGCTTTTTCAATACCATTAAAACATGCGTTCCTGATGTTTGTGAATTACAGGATTTGAACAATCTGACGAGCTTTTATTTGAGTTTATTAAAAAATTCATACGAGAAAAAATCTAAGGCTTGAAGTACATTGACTTGAGCACATAGCTGATTTCTGATGATTTGAAGTTTCTGAAAGTAAATCCAAAAATGATGAAGCTATAGAGGGAGACAAAGTTTCATACTTAATGATCGGTTTCATAGTAAACCCAAGGGTAAAAGTTAATAAATATCCAAAATAAATATAGACATACATTTTTTCAATTCAGTTTTAAAATAAATGATATTATTTAAATACCCATTTATAATATCATTTATATAAATACAACCATAGACTACCAAAATTTCTTTGAAATTTAAATTATTATGAATGATTTGTAAAACATTATTTGAGCATAAAAAATATTAACAAATAAATTTTATTTAGAGAATTATATTCTTTAATATATTAAATGAATTTCAATTAATAGATTGTAAATATAATACAATTTTAAAGCTAAATTTGGTTTCTAAACTTTTTAGTTTCTTAATTTTAATTTGGCTACATTCATATATATTTTTAATCAAACTTTTTAAGAAAAAAGTTTTTTAATTCTATTTATTTAATGGATTTTATTATTAAGACTAGGAGTATTTGTAGCAAGCTTCATGAGTTGGAGATCAAAGAGGCTTACAGACAGAAAATAAATAGAAAGAAGACAGAAACTTGCCTAAAAAGCTTAAAATAACTTAAACAGCAGTAGTTCCTCACATAATGATGAATCACAAAATTTTATCATAGAAAAGCAAAGTTATATTCAGTTTTGATTATATAAAAGTGAAGAGCAATAGAGATAAAACTAACAATTAATATGAATCTACATCTGACCGCAAAAGAAAATGAAGACTTAGAAAAATTAAGATATTGTGTAAAATTACATACAATTGCTAAAGAATGAGTAAATAATAAAAAAAGAAATTATTTTACTTATGTTTCATTAATAATTAAAAATATTTGTGCTCGTATTTTACATTTCATATATAAAAATAAAAAAATTATTTATGAACAAACTTTTTTATTAAACATTTTTCCAACTTAAATTTAACAATTTATAATATTTTAAATTAAATATCAACCTACAAAAAATAATTGTAATAAAGATAAGCATTATTATTGGATTATATACATAAAAATAAATTATTACTGAAAATAAATAAAAAGAAGATGATTTTAATTAAAAGCATAGTTTATATTATATAAGAGCTAAGTCTAAAAAATTAAATTTTTAGTTTGCTTGTATATTAAATATTTTTAGAAATAATATTTAATTAAGATTCTTGATTATTAAATTACATTTTGTCCGATTTTGAATATTTTCAAATTGCAGTTTTTTTCAACATAGTCTAAGGACTCTGTTAACCAAAAGATCTAATAAAGACGAAATGGTTTTAAAAATTCTTAATTGAGTGAGAGCGATAGTTACATGTGCTGTAATATTGCAGGAATTCATTCGAAATTGGGAAATTATTTATAATTAAATTAATAATTAATATAAATCTTTGTAGTTAAAGTTGGCCAATTTAAACAATTTGGGGCTCATTTGATAGAGAATTTATAATTATCTAGACTTTAATATTGGTGGTACTATTTTATCGCATCCCTGGAGCAAGATTAAAAGACTTTAATGTGAGGGGTATAATTTAATGAATTAAGATGAACTTAATTAGAGTCTAGTTATCTCACCCCAGAGATGCGATAAAATAGTACCGGTAAAAGTAAAGTCCAGATAATTTTGAATTCTGTATAGAATGAGCCCACGATAGTTTAAATTGGTCAACTTTAACTGCCAAAATTTTAATTAATTATTAAATTAATTAGAAATAATTACCCAATTTCGAATGTATTCCTACAATATTAGGCAACACTTATTTTTAAATTTTGAAGGGGCCCTTTTAAAATATAGAAATCGCTGAAGAATGGATGTCAGATTTCTTATTCATATTTGTAATATAATCTGATCTATTCGTTGATATTTTCTTCTGGGTGGCTGCCTTTTTAGGGTCTTACCTATTCTTATTAAGAATTAAGAATATTGTAGGAATATGTTTGATTTGGGAAATTAAGATAAAATTAAATAAATGAATAAATAAAATTCGTGGCAGTTAACTTTCTGGAAACCTAGACAATATGGTATTGATCGATAGGGAATTAAAAATCAACTCGACTTTACTAGTGGCGGTACCCCTCTATTGCTTCCCCAGAGCGAGATAACTCGACTTTAATTTAGACATTAAAATCAACTAAACAAATCACCCAAAATTAAAGTCGAGTTATCTCGCTCTGGGGAAGCAATAGAGGGGTACCGCCACTAGTAAAGTCGAGTTGATTTTTAATTCCCTATCGAACAATACCATATTGTCTAGGTTTCCAGAAAGTTAACTGCCACGAATTTTAATTATTATTTATTTAATTTAAATTTATTTTCCCAAATCAAATGTATTCCTTCAATACTATTTGGAGGAGAGGGATCGATGTTCTACATGTACAATACAATGACTGAATGCTCCAAATATTGGTTCTGGCACTTGAAATTCTTGAATAATATAATCTCATGGTATTCCCATGGACTTGGCATCTGCAAATAACGTAAAATTGTATCTATTAATTCCAATTCTTTGTAAATTGTACTATCATTTAAGAAAGTAGTTTTATTTCACATTCGGAACTTTGTTCTTTATCTATAAAGTCATTTATAAATAGTTCTATATAATATTATTCATGATAGCTTCTATTATAGCTCTCTGTAATAATAGTTAATAATTTAAGTGTTTCATATTTCACCTACAAAGATGAATGATTTGCAATATACTATGAGAAACATTACACAAGACTCCCAGTTTTTATAATAGGATTACTAGCTGGTTGTTCATACTTTACATTCAAAAGATAAGAGTGTTAGACTCAAAGAATTACATAAGTATTGGAAGCTTTAAAATACTCAAAATCAAGAGCCATCACCTCATTTGTAATTTGATCTGTACTCATGATGATGACCATAATTTTTTAGTTTATTAATAATGCTCGAAACGAAATAAGTATGGCAGGCAATTCTTTTTTACTTAAAGCTTTCGAGGCTAGTCTTTATTTGTGTATTTACCATGATGATATTGCCAGGGATTGTTGGTTCTGATGCTTATATGCCTCTGAAAATCTTACTCTCCCATAATTTCAGGGTACTTTTTTCTAGACTTATGGAGCCTATCTCTTCCATTTTTTGGTGTCTAAAATCTATTCAAGTATTATTTAATTCGTATTTGATGTATATGAAATATTTTCATACAGTTTAGGGAATTAAATATGGAAAGAGGGCAATGAGCTTGTGGATTAGATACGACTCTCTTCTTTTTCACTTGCTAAGGAATATCCTTTGTTTTCAGTGCTGCTATGGCTATTTCATTTGATTTACCTCTGAGTGCTTTATACTACGAATACATTTCTAAGCTTAAAATGAGACATCCAGATGTTATTATCACTCTTAGTCAGCAAATTCAGGTCAGAAGTATAAGTTAACATAATTATTTTGCAGTAAATTTTATGATGTCAAATTCTCCTTTATAATTCTTTCAGTAATAATTAGTTATATTATACAGAATCAAAGAGGAAGACATATCAAAAGAAGCACCAAGAAGACTAATCTTGTAGAAATTTCTAGAAGAACATTTAAATGAATCTAATAAAAACTTTTATAGAAAGCGCAGACCATCAATAGACACTGAGGATTTATAGTATGGCTAATAATTTGATCAACTTCCTGATAATATTATAATTTATTTAGCATTTTCTGCAATATCATAAATGAACTAATTATTGGTTGCTATTAAATTGAAAAATTAATTAGATAAAAGCTAAATTATACTTCAACAACAAAGCTCCTATAATAAAACTTTAAAGCAAGAGGAAAAACATTATAAAAATAGTAAAAAATAAGTAAAGCAAATATTTAATACGATGATGATTGTAACAGTGACAACGAATAAAGGTTATAATAGTCTAATCTATTTAAAAACTCTTCCAGTCCCAACACAAAAAATGCATAATTTATGTTTCATATTGTCCTTATCAACATATTTTCAAATTATATTAGAATTTAGTTATTAATAAAATAAAGCATAATTACATCAAAATAGAGAGTTGTGTCTCCATCTAAAGTAGATAAAGTAGGAAGAAGGGAGAGAGGTATAAAAGAAAGCATTTAATTAATATAAAAAGAAATGAATTGAACTTGATATTTCAATAATTTTTAATTAATAAAAAAAAGTACTTTAATTTAATCATCACAAAATGCATTTTATTCTTAAAAAGCTATACAGGTCCCAAGAGAAATATTAATAGAATTTTTAATAATATATACGAACTTACCTAAGTGATTAACTAACTAACTAACTAATAATACATACGAAGAATATCATAAACTCTAATATTGCTATTTATATATGAATTATTAAGCAAAATAAATCTAATAGAATTTATAAATCTTTTAATATTCCAGAGTCAGAATTGGTAAAGCACAAAGTATCGAAGTTTTCGAGCTTTATCAAGACAGGAATCTTATCCATGGTAGAGGGCCTCATCCATCATCACAAATTAGGCAAGGCAGTCATGCTATTAATTTGAATATTCTAAATTTACAATTAATCAAGAAGATTTTTCACTAATAAAATATGCAAGTTTCGTAAAATTTTGACAATTATTTCTATTAACTCTATTGCAAGATGAATTCTAACTTAAAGCCAAGGAAAGATATCAATTGCATATTAATAAATATGAATTTTTTAACGTTTTGACACTCTTTTGATATTTTAAGAAAATTGCCTATAAAAAGCAAATAAATAGATTGGAATCCATTATTGTTGCCAATCGAATATATGAAAATAGAAATAGCGAGGTATCTTACTCAGGATCTTCATATTTCCTTTAGATAGTGGACCAAAAAAGCCCAATACTTAACTTTCATTAGAAAATAATGCATTTATTGAACATTAACAATTTGTTTCCAATATTTTCATTGCTAAAAAAGATGTATTGCTTATATTTAATTGAAATTTTAGATATAAAAATTTCAATTTGAATAAGAAACAAATTCAAAGTTAATTAATTCATAAATTGAAATATAATATCCATATTGAAAGAACTATGGAAAGTAAACAATATAGCCTGGGAAGAGTTACACCTTCAAAGACATTTCTAATTGTTGCCACACTGCAAGTGGTTAAATGGCAAGAGAGCTTCCTTGAGAGCTACCACCGACAATTGGATAACCACACAAAATCATGAATAGTAATTTGGCAGTTTTAGAAACATCTTAAGAAATAAAAAGGCGGGAGTTGCTGCAGCTGGGGCTTCAAGGCCACTTGTGGATAAAATTAACGCTGTGTATGTGGAAAATTGAAGATGAAGCTTTCAGCAAGTCTCCTTATTTACTACCTTTCTTATATGTAGCACTTATTGATGATCAATAAATTTATCAAAACTCTTAAAATACATAGTTTATATAGTAAGTAAAGTGAATACTGAATGTAAATTATATATTTATAAATCACTAATTGATATCAAAGCCAGAAATAAAAAATCTACTAAAAGTAATCAAATCAAATTACAGAAAATGAGTATGGTCTTTTTAAGTTCAGAATTGCTGCAATTCAAGGCAGTACTCACAGCCTATTAAGCTAAGGAAGAGGTTGAGAAAGCTTAAGTTGCAAAGATTAGAGAACAAATTGTAGTTTTAGAGGGAAATTGACCAAGCTAAAAATAATTGAATAATAGCAAGATTAACAAGTCCCAGTTCAAGACTAGTTGTATGATTAATTAAAATTAAAATAGAGAAGAAATTTAAAAATTTAAAGATATTATGATTGAATCTTATTTAAAGATTTTTTTAAAATACATATATTCAATTATAGCAAGTTTTAGATGCTAAAGGTCAAATTTTTTAATAAGAGCAACAACATGTTTTGAATTCTATGTATTATTTACTTTTAATTTTATATGTTCCAGTAGCTATCCATAAGGCAAAGGCTTTAGCTGTAGAATCTCCCAGATGTAGTGGAATCCCTCACTTCTAATCATTTGAGTAGTTCAGATTGAAAAGTGACGAGTTATTTGAGGCAATTAGAAGAGCAATACTTGACTCTATTATAAAATTTTATGCGGAACTGGATTGAGACTAGTAGAGCTAAAATATATGATATTTTCTCTAATTCTGAATTTAAATAAAGAAGTTTTAGGGACAATGAATAGCAAATTAAAATGCTAAAAGTACCTTACATATAGGCTTAGAATAATCTATAAACTTACTAAAAAGTAAATGAATTGAATAACTACAGATATTGACAATTAACTGCTTCACTCGTCAGCGACTACACAATCGATGCAAAGAAGGGAATCGAAATTTATAACTATTTCAAGACTAATGGGATCAACGTAAGTCAAGCCCTTTTTTATTATATGTCAGAATTTATTCATAACGAGTATTTTGTTATAAGTTTTGGACACAGGCAGGAATTGTTGACGACAGATAGAATTTGGTTTTGCCAGTAAATTTTAGCTTGAAATTTTAACTAATCTAGGAGATGCTTATAGCGGTATCTTTAGATTTTTTTGGGGTTCAGATGATTATAATTATAATTTATCATAAATATAAAATCAAATTATTTATGATCATAACAAATTATTCGAATAGGATCACTTACAGCAATTGATTTAAGCTTTCTATGCTATTTTATAATTTAAAAATTTATGGTTGTTATGATAATAGTTATTCTTAAACAATAATAAATAATTTTCAATTTTAATGATTTTGCAATAGCTTCAATAGACTCCCAAACATTTTAAAGGAATAAGATTTCGCACTAAATAACGACAGAGCTTTGAATTTTTCCCTTAAGTTGAAAGTCAATGAAATATATGCTCCAATTTATGAAATTTAAAACTTATTTTATAGGAATAAAGAGTTTTAAGGTAAAATTATGTGAATGCTTAATTTTGAAATATTAAACTAGTTAAAAAAGGTTGGCTGTTTTTATTTTATACTGTAATGGTTATCTATACATACATTAAAATTCTAATTTTTTGGAATAAGCTGTAGCTTATTGCAGTGTTGTTGAATTGGAATAGACTGCTCAAAGAAGCAATTTCGATGAGAAGTTCTTAAATTTCTTTAGATTATATAAATGCTTTAAATAAAATGACTGTATTGAGTTAACTTGAATTAGATATGTAGAAATATTGGGTACATCTGATCTTAAGAATCAGCATTAATAAATATCATTAGTTTAAATTAGAATCACTCATAGATTCAAGGCTTACTTCGACTAAAATATAAAGATTTTGGAAATGAGTCGATCGTTCAAGAAGAGAAGTTTTAAAAAAGGACATGGTAAATCTGCACTTAGATTTAGATCAATGAATTGCTTGAAAAATTATTATCATTGAGACTATTTAGATTGCATTAAATTCATGCTACCAACAAGTTAGCTGAGAGAATTATGAAATTTTTCAAATAAAGTGAATTGTTTTAAATAATAAATTAGTAATGATAGTAATATAAAATGTATATCTAAAAAACGTTTCATCATCTTTGTTATTTCCTTGGTAAATTCTTCCATCTTTCCATTTTTAAACACCATAACATGTTTTTCAAGCAGCTCTGCGAAGTTTTTGTGTTTTGTCAACACTGGTCTCATTGAGAAGGTCCATTAAAAAATAAAACATTTAGAAATGTTTTTTGTTATTTACATTTAATGTGAGTGCACAGTGAACTTCTGCGTCTGATCATTTTCATTTTAATTATTACTAATTTTATTATTTAAAACAATTCACTTTATTAAAAAAATAACGTAAATCTCTGATAGTATCAAGGATTTTAATTTATAAATTATACAAAACGCTTTTTAGTCAATAGAGACTAGCTGAGAATTATTGAGATTTTGCATATTTATAAGCTCTATGATTTGCAATTCTTGTGACATTCCAATAATCATGTCAGATAAATTTAAAGGTTGAATGAAAATAACAGAGATTTCTCTGAAGTTTCTGTGCTTTGGAGTATTTTATGTAAAATATTTTTGACCTATCTTAATAAAAACATATTGACTATTAAGTTTTTGAAATTAATTCCTATATTTTAAGTAACCCAAACATTCTACAAATATCAGTATTTAGTCATAGACTGTTCTTATGAGTTTCATTCTACAAGACAACAAAACTTTCAATCACAAGTACTGTTAAATGACAACTGAAAGAAATAGACTTAATATTTATTCTTCATTACCCAGACTCATTTTCACAATCAGACTTGCATTTAGAATGCAAACTTGCAAATATTTCAAGATTTATGTTATAGATTTGGAACTTTATATAAAAAAAAGCAGGCTATGACCATTCTCAGATATATATTGTTCCATTACAGATCTAATTATCTTCAGAGTTTTATGATGAAATACTCTACTCATCATTTGAAACTGTAGCTTGATAAATTATAGTTTAGTTATTCCTATGTTAAATACATAAAGCAAATCTTTTACTTCTGGCAAATTACGATTATGCGAACATGCTATCTTCCATTAGATTAGAATTCTTTCAGTTATAAGGGACAGTTTATAAGACTAATAAGTTTAACATATTTTCATAAATTCCTCTAATCTGAAACATTTACAAGAATTTGATAACAATTTCAGGGATAATATTTTCCAGTAGATCTACACCCTTATTTGCAAATTTAACATAAAATTTATAATCAAAAATAATATTTAATAAGAAAAATTTCTAAAAATAAGTTATAATAGATAGTTTGCAAAAATGAAGTTGGGCAATTAGAACACATCTTATTGAATTTTCAGTACTAGGGCATTGCAAACATCAATTTATATTTTTTCAATGAAAATGAAGAAGTTTTGAATCTCGCAGACAACTAGAAGATATATATTTTATAATTACTTAATTAAAATCAGAAACTAAGAATCTAAATCTCCATTTTATTATTTCAGATTACCCTCTCATTATTGAATCCAATTCTCTTAGCTAAAAAAAAAAGTGCTTCGCTAGCTTGAAATTCTTAGTGCAAAGATTCGGCTAATAAAATGCATGAAAAACTTAGTGTTTACATTCATGCATGAATAAGTAGGTGATTCCTATTCAAGAAAATTATGATGCCAATTTTGTTGAAGAGCAAGGATGTTAATACTTTATCTTATCTATGCAGTAAAGTTAAGGACTTTTTCTTCGCAACTTAGGACATTAATCAATTATAGCAAAAGTTTTGAATAATTCTTGTCTTAATAAGGTAAAATTGTAAGAATGATAAATTAAATCTAACTGGATTTAAACTCATTAATTAGATATGCTCTCACAGACATGTGGCACCTTTGAATGAAAAGCTTCATTACCTCTGAAACTTGCTAATTTTACTTCCATTCTCTTACTCCCGATATGCAATGGTTGTTGGTAAAAGAATCTTAATAACCATTAATGACATAGAAGAAGTTGCTTCAATAAAGCAATACATTCAAAACATTATTCTTGAATGTTTGACTAGAACAACATACACCAAGCACTTGCTTAGTAGTGGGACAACTAAGAAATCATTCATTAACTATAAACTAAATTACTAAAATTACTAAATTCTATAATTCATCACATAGAGTATAATGTTAGTTGAAAATTATCTGTTCATATTATTTTTAATCATGCTGAGCTAGCTAAAATTGCTAGAGTATGCTTAAAATCATTAACTAGTGAAGACTTAATGCTCTTAGCTCTAAATATTTACCAATCTGTGGCTGATTACAAAATAAAACACACCAATCCCTTTAATTATTGATATTTACTTTGTCATTTTTAATATAACACATTAAATCATTGAGTTATATTTAAAAAAGCAAGGATTTTTATAATTTAGGTGAAGGTTTTGATAGTGAAGTGGCAAAAATTATGCAGAGATATGCAAAAGAGTACAAACCTGAATATTTAGCACCTCAGTATGTTGTAAGTATTAATTCAATTATAAATTTATATTGATCTTTCACGAAATTGTTGACATTTCTTAGATAAATTACAATTATTTATAATTATAATAATTTTGAAAGCAGAAAGCAAGTGAGATTCGAAGAGCATGAGCAAATTTATTATAGAGTTTAAGATTAAAAATGAGCTAAGAATCTCAAACAATTTTCAATATAATTAAATGATATATATATCTAATGCTACTGTTTTAAGAAAGAAATGAATCTATTAAACAAATGTTAAAAATTTAACATGAATAATAAAAATTCTATGCTTTATTATATATTAACAAACTGTTTACAATTGAGATTTTACTCTTAATGGTAAATTTTTCACTACAAAATAGGAGGAAATAGGGAAATACAATTAATAATTAGAAATTAAAGGTTTTTATTAAAGATAATTAGGTATATCATTTGCTTATCTATAATTATTAAAACTAGACATTATTTAATTAATCATAATAACTTAATTTATTACGACACAACTTTTATGATAAATAACCAACAATTTACAAAACAAGCTCTATCACTCGGTTTATTATAAAATAACAAATACAGATGCTTCTAAAACTACTAACTAATAAAATAAATAAGTAGACTCATTGGCAATCGTTATAATATAAAATATTTATTAGAACATTGCAATAAAGTCTTCAATATTCTAAATCTATCTATTTTAACATATATCTTCCAAAGATTAAGTTGTATAATGTGATAGATATTTTCATTACTTAAGTCCTAAATATACTTTATCTTATTCACACTTATTAGTTATAAAACCTAATATTTCTTGCAAATCACAAAGAACAAATGAATTACATGAGTCTAAAAGGGTTACTCAAACCAAAGCAATAAAGTATTTCATTTATGTTTTTACTTCCGATGCTTATATCTTTTGTGGTGGTTACATTATTTTTAAATGTGACTATCTCTGATTAAATATTTATTATTATTATATTCATAATTTCTGTTCAAACCACAAAAATACTCTGGACACTAGAAGTATTACAGTTAGAGCAAAGAAATAATTTAACAATTTAATTTTAATTGAATTTACTATTTTATTGAAATTATATTTTGTCATTCATGACAAGTAATCCGAAAACTTAACCTACAACAGGATACTTAGTGTCGCCTAAACTTTTCTGTAAAATATACTGATTAGAATCTTTGATTCCTTAACCTAGTCTCTTTGGCTTTACTAAAGTTCTTGTTGATCTACTCATCGGAAACTACTGACCAGAAACTGGAACCTTTCTTCTAGTAAGTATATTTATCCTTCTGTAAAGTATCCTGTTGTAGGTTAAGTTTTCGGAATACTTGTCATGATTGACATGAATTTTTAGGATCACACCATAAATCTAAAATTTTTTTAATTTTAGATTTGGTAGACGATTTCAGTTTTAGATAAGGAACTATTTTTAAATTTGTATTCCCAGATCTGAGAAAAATGTTCAAGATTTAAATTTGGAGTTCCAGATCTAAATCTGATATTTCAGTTATGATATTGGTTAATATCGAACACAAATCTTAAAAGTCTTTTAAATTTTATGATAAAATCATTAATAAATTAATATTTTATTTTTTTTAATATTCTTAACTTTAATTATTTTATATTTATAGTCATATGTTTTGAAATTAAATTTTCAACTAAGCAAATAATTTTACTTTAATATCTCAATATTACTTTCAATTCATTTATCGATTCATTTTAAAAAAAGTCTTAAAATTAAATTTGGATTTACATACTAATTATCAAATTAGTTCAGGAAAATTAAATGAAATTAAAATGTGAATATTAATAAAGAAAATTTATAAATTTTACTAATTAATTTAGAATAGGAACCTTCGACATAATCTTTCGTACTAGGACTATCTTTAGATATACTGAAACAACTTGAAAAATTAAAATATTTTCAAATTTAAAGAGTCAAATCATTATTAAATGGATGAATTAAAAATCTTATAAAATATAGTTAAATAGCTTAAATGATTCAATTAATTATATATATATATAAAATACTTATCTAATTTGAACTTGAGCAAGCTAATTCTAAATTTATACAAGTATATGATCTCAAATGATAAAGAAACTAAAATAACAGTTTTAAAACACAATTTATTATAAATAAAGTGAAACTAGCAAATTTAATCACGCTTTTTAAATCTTTGATTTTTTACTATTTTATTATAATAATTCTTGGAAAAATTCTCTAAACTTTAAAATTAAAAATATAAAATTTTATAGAAAAAATCTCATAAAAATAAAAGAAGAAGTCAAATAATTGCTATATTTTCTGCATATTTAAGCATGATATAAAAACTATTAAAATACATAACAAAAGTATTAATAGGAGATAAAAAAATTAAAAATTAATTCCTATTAAAACAATTGAATTAAAATTTTAACTAGATCACTAAAATATATTATTAATAATTTATAAATGTTTATTTTTATTTCATTTACCGTTAAAATTAAAACAATCTTTATAATATGGGTTTTATTTAATTCTATTACTAAGTCAAAGTTATTTATTAAAGATTTTCAAAATAAATGTCTCATTTATTAAAAAAAAGAAGAAATTTAAAGTTAAGTATTATTTCAAATGTTTTATTTTATATTTAAAATGGCAACTGAACTTGCAAAATTTTGAAGTCAATTGAAAGGCAATTATATATATATATATAAAATTTCATAATGAAATTATATTAAGTGTGATTGATTTGAAATATTTAGAAATTGAAATGTAAAAATTTCTAAATTTTATTAAAAATTATTAATTAGAAAAAAAATCTAATTGATTTGAATGAGATTCCAGATCTGAGAAAATATTCCAGATTTAGATCTGAAATAAATTAAAACTTTTCTGGTTCCAGATTCAATATTGGAATTGTTTTCCCAGATCTGGAACCTCTCCCAAATCTGGAATAAAAATAATTCCAGGTATTTGGGGGGCATCCCATATTTAGTGCTTATATTAAGGGAGTACAGAATACATCTAACAGAAATCTTCTTCTTTATTTATATAACAAAGCAAGTCAAATAACCTCGACTCAATGTATTGCCCAAGCAATTTCATAATTAAAAAAATATAATATAGAGTATGATTATAAAGGCAGATCCAACTGAAAAATAATGTTATAGCATAAGCATCAATTATATTTAACACAACAGCAGTCTGTATTTTTAAATATTTTAGGAATTTGTACAGAAATTGATCTATGGGCCCGCAAGCCAACCAAATTAATAAATATAATCAGATACAGTCTTTTTTTAATGTTAGCTTTACGAGGACAATTACTAAATTTTCATAAGTTCCTCCAAAGCTCCTAAACTTTGATAAACTATATATAATTAATAAACTTAAATGATTTGTGTTTAAGTAGAGATGGCACGAAACAACTATAAAAAGTGGAAAAAAGACTTACTATGTATCAAGTATTAACTATTTATAAGTGAAATTTGTGATTGCAAATGTTGTAAATCCATTTTTCGTAAGTAATAGTTAATTATTCACTTTTACTGAAGATATAATCACATTGTCTGCATATTCAGTTTTTCAAATTTAATTATTTTATTTAACTAATTCAAAGTATATTAATAATAATAATAGTTTCTCAATTTGTGTACTTTGATAGGGTGGAGATGCCATTACCAAAAATGACTAAGTATCTATGAGGGCATAATAACACTGTATCACGCTGTACAATTAAATTACAATTTTATCTCACTTACTAGCAATCAATCACAAAAAATATAAATAATAAGTACATACGAAAGAATTTAATGAGACACTTTTGTAAATTTTATAATCGAACGGTGTCATTACTTTAAATGCAAAATGAAAATCTAAGTAATGATAAATCGATTGAATTGCCTTGTGATTATTAGTGTGAAATAAATATTTCTATAAATATACATTTTATAATTCTTTTTTATGATCCCTTTGCCCCTTTGCAGATGAGTATGATAATCTATTAAATTTTTATAATTTCCTCACATTAAACCCATAATTTATCGTTTTTTCCACATATTTTGATTGATATTTCATTGTTTTAAATGACCTGCTTGACTTCTACTTAGTGCCCCTTCTTACACTAATCCTTGTCACCCCAAATCTCTTTAAGTCCTACAATTCAATTGTCCAGCAACACACTCTCACTCTCAGTCCGTTTTCTCTAATACTCAACTCCTACACCTATGTTTATGCGTAAACAGGCTTTGATACTCAGATGCAGATGAAAATTACAGAGTTTGGGTTGTAATTGAGTGCCAGAGAAAATGTAAAGTACAATGAAATAGGCCAAAGAAAAATGAAAATAATTATAAAGTATTTCTATTAATTGTGAATTTTATGAAAAATTCAAATTAATAAGGTCTGAATTCTATTTTGCGAGAATTAAATAATATTACAATTATTTAAATTCATATTAATATACAGACTAAATATTTTTATAACCTTGCAATAATGAGTCATGCTAAATTCTCATGAAGATGACAATTCAATTTTGAATTAAATAGCTAAATCTTTTCTAACATCTCTCGTTTATTTAATTACTTAAATATATTTCATTCTTTAATAATTTATGTTTACTTATAATTATAAACTAATTCAGTAATTTAAACTTTTAATTTATATAATTTTATTTTATAAATAAAAGAGAAAATTGAATTCGAATATGAAAATAGGAAAATCAATTTAAATAAAAAATAATCTATAATTATTCTTAATATTTGGTAGTTTCACATTAATTAACAAGGGTACTTATATAAAAATATATAAAGGTCTTACATCACAAATCAAATAGCTACTAAATTTTATTAAGAAAGTTAATAGCATTAATCAAAGTTAAATTTTATTCTTAAAAGCCATTAGACAGACACTCCATGACCTAGCCTTATCAGCACTACCTGGACCACCTCGAGCCGCCCCTACCTCGCCTACAGTGCAGCTTTCGCCTTTCTTGCTGTCGCCGGATAAATGGATCGACCAGTTACAAGAACCAATAATGAGCAGGCAAGCTGATCCCAAAGATGGGGTGCTTACTGGAGAACATTGCTACTCGAGAACACTCCTTTGAAAACATTCATGACATACAATAAGTATTCTTTATTTGTCATAGATACCGTGGACAATAATGCTAGGAACCATAGGTTTGTTATAGTTCCTATAAATTTTAATTATAAAAAAATATGATGATTAATAGGAGAATTGAGTAAATAAGCTTGCTTTCCCAAATGAATATGGGAAATATAATGTATTTTGCCTGACTCTTGGCTCCGAAATTCTCTCGCCTGACTCCTGGCTCCGACCATAACTCTCCAATATCTATAAAGTAATGTAAATATAAAGCAAAATATTGTTTGTATTCGTCGTGTTTTACCACTTATGTAAAGCTATACTATCCATTTTCATTAAGTTTTTTTTATTATAAATAAATTATACTTACCTTATTATGAAGAATTAAAATCTGATCAGTACATACTCTGATTAAATACCAATAAAAGACAATCAGGATATATCCAATAGGCTCATGAATCCATACTTTTAATCAGAAATTAAGTAAGTTTTCTTTATTTATAGAAAATTTTCATTATTTTAACTTTTATTATCACATAACTATGCTGGTTTTATAGTAAATTAACTTAAAGTGATATATATTACAAATAAACCCATGAAGATGGAAGATTTAGATTGAATTTTATATAATAATCTATCATTAATTAAAATATAAATATGCTTTCATTTCATTTCCATCATAAAATGGAACTCTTAAAGTTTTTTTTTAAAGTTATCAAAGTTGATAACTTTAAAACTATGTAACATATCTCTATAATACTCTTATTATAGATGGTAACATTCTCATGGCATATAAAGAGCAAAGATTATGACAAACAAAGTTTTCATATTAAATGCCATGATTGTCGAGATGTTGAAGACCATCTTTGGCTCACACAACGTCCATCATCACTGGTTGCTTGTATAGAAGGTGATAGAGTGCCACATGCTAAAGGCTATTTGAATTTGCGTAGAAGAAGCCATGATATAAGGACTTGGACCCAGTGGAGGCCTAGATCCGAAGCTCTAAGACATTAAGAATTCAGAGCTGTAATTGGGCTTGCCCAAGTTCAGAGGTGGGGGCCCTATCAAGTATATACTTCAAAATAAAATTAAGTAGACCTCGATTAACCGAACAATGTTCTCCCCCTGGTAAATGGAACTCATCCAAGTGCTCAGATGTTGTAGCTATTGTTGCTGAAGAAAAGATGTGGCTCAGAGCAATGAGTAAAATTTGTTAAAATTTCCAAAAATAAATAAGTAATTTAAAATTTATGCACTCTATTTTAATCTTAATATTTTTTAAATATATTAAAATTGCACTTATCTCGAAATCGATGAAATTTTGAGATACGGGCCAAATAAATCGAATTAATTAATCATATCACTAAAACTTAAAATAAATGAAAATAAGTTTCAGTAAAATAAAAGTTCACATAATTATCTATATTGAAAATAATAAATACTTCCTTGCCTAATACTCAAAATTTAAGAATTTTTAATTTTATAAATTGTTAAATTTAAATGATTCTTAATTATTATAATATTTATTTAGTGGACTTTAATTTTATTGAAACTTAATTTCATTTATATTCAGTTTATAGTGAAATGATTAATTTATTCGATTTATTTGGCCCGTATCTCAAAATATTAAGATTAAAATAGCGTGCATAAATTTTAGATTATTAATTTATTTTTGGAAACTGTATCAAATTTTACTCTATGCCTCCATATATTGAGCTCTTCAAAGTAGTTGACCCATAAGATTCAACAAACATTCTTGGTTATGATTACTTCAGATTCTCAGACCAAAAAATTGGAGATGTTCCTTTGACATCATATGTTGCTATGACCTACAGCAAGATTAGAACTGTGCTCTATGAAGACTTAGAGACATCCCCACAAGCTGATGTTTAAGCAAGTTTTGACGAGATCATGCATCACATTTCCTAAACTGTCAATATCCTTAGCAGGCTAGATTGAATACCCAACTGTCAAACTTCGCTAATAGTACTGTTGATTATAAAATACTTTCCGCACTTATCATGGATAACTATGGAAACACGGTCCACACTCTAGCTTCATCTGATCCAATTGCATGAGAAGGTGCTCCAGCACAGGTATCCACTGCTTCATTAATCGTAAGTTTTAATAGTTTTATTAGTTTCTAATAGAGTACATGAGATTCCACAAAGCCACTTACAGTTCCTTCTATAGGAAAGACCCATAGCGACAAAGGAAAAGAGAAAAAGCATTAGGGGAAAGGCGATCCTCAGGCAAAAATGGGCAGCTACAAAGCATTAAGTAAAAATAGAAAATAAATTCAGAATGTATTGAATAATTAATAAGTTATACACGCCATTTTAATATTAATTTGGGGGGGAAGCTTCCTGCCCCAAAAAGGGTAGTTTCCTACCCCATACATAAAAAAATGCAATTTTTTTATTTTTCAAAAAATCTTAATCATCAATTATGATATAATCATTTTTAATCTAGCATCAAAGACTATTTTTACCTTGATAATGAATTCAAATTTTAATGAAAATCACATAAATTATTAATAAATAATCATGTTTTCATCATTGTTTTTAATACATAATTTGAAATAGAATAGTAATGTACCTAGAAAATTATATATTATACAAAGTTGTTTAGTATATGTTTTTGACATCTGAAATTAAATATAGCATGTTTCTAATATTTTTATTGCAAAAAACTATATATTTCAATTTTGGGGGCAGGAAACTGCACGGGGGCCGGAAACTTTCCCCTCCCCCCATTAATTTCAATAAATCTAATTAAAAACTACTCAATCTTGAAAGGATCAAAATTTCGAGATAAAGTAGTTTTTAATTAGATTTAACGAAATTAATATTAAAATGGCGTGTATATTAACTATTCATTACATTCTGAGTTTACTTTATATTTTTACTCATTAGCTTGAACGCTGTGGACGTTAGGTGGCTCTAGCAGGCTTACTTCTGGGCTCTGGTCGCTCACTCAACCACCTAGGCCTCCAAAATGTCTGACTACAGGGTCTTTTATATTTGCATCTTGAAATATTTCCAAGGGATCTCCAAGCTTTTTAGAAATAATGATGTTCAAATATCAAGGCTCCCTCGGCACTTGGCTAAGTCGGAATTTCCGGTGTTGTGAGATAGACCTAGTCGAGTGGTGCCACTGTTTGGCTGTCAATGTGAAATTTAACCTCCCCATTTCGACTGAAATATCATTTCTAAAAATTTCCCTTTTGCTATTTTAATGTAAGCACCCCCAATTGAAAATTTAAAACTCCTTATATTATTCCCGATAATTAACATTTTAGTTAAATACAATTATCATATTAAATTAAATTTGAAGGTGAAAAACATGGCACTAAAAACAGAACTCAAGAGACAGAAGAAGAATAAAAAGAGAATGGCTCTTGCTTCATTTATATTGGCACTCATTTGCTGTGCTTGTTTTAATTTTGGGGTTGCAAATCATAAAATATTGAAAGATATGTTGAATGTTCTTAAATATAAGAAATGAGCTGAAATACGACAGAGAAAGTAAGATCAACTCAGGGATGTATTTATATTCGTGAGTAATTAATTGAATATTTTTTATAATATAAAATCAATATTTTATGAAATGCAAGTCAAAATTAGTGTGATAATAGTGAAGAGCAGAGATGGATCGATAAAGAGAAACATTGATTTAGTGACAATAATCTGCACTAGAGAGATACTATGGAGTAAAATTAAAAGATAAATGAAGGTAATCAATAAAAAATGATTTCTAGACATAAAAGTCAACTGATTAAATCATATATTTATCAAATTATAATTGTTCAAAACTAACTAATAGAATTTTTATAAAAAATTAAATATGTAAACATGTAAATTTATTTTAAAATTGTTTTTACAATATTTCCACTATTTAATTTTATATTTGATCGTATTCCATTAATTAATAAATAATTAATTAATATTTTACAAAAACCTGACTCAAAGCTAGCTATCTATAGTTTTACCAGAAAAAAAGCAAAGAGCATTCATTTATTTAAATCAGTATGAATAGAGTTAAAATTCATTCGCCCTAAATATTACTAGTAATGCCAGTCCTATATTCAAATATTAATTAGCGTCTTGTTATTCTAAAAAATTAAACTACCGAGATTATTTTTAATAATATTAGTAAATTAATCACTATATAAGATTGAATGGGGAATACAAGTTATTACTCAAAATATTTCGAAATAAAATGAAATAAATTAGTAAATTATAAAGTAATTAAGAGGACAGTTTTCTTTATAGTAAACTTGTATTATTTCTACGTGCACTGAAATTAATAGTTTAAAATTTAATTTTTACTTCTAATCTATTGATACTTTTATGAGATCTTTTCCAAATTGAAAATTACAAAGCAATAAAAGACCATTTTTATTTTTACAGAGACTTTTGTTTCGACAAATATTGTATATGAATTTTTTGGAAATCAAAAATTGTCAATAACTTAAATTAAAACAGAATAAATTTAGATTATTATTACCAAAAATGGATGTAAGCGATAACAATTAAGAATCGCACTTCAAAGCATTGTAATGATCTATATTGATTTTTAAATTCTATTTCGTTGAATATACTTACTTTTTCGCTTTTAAGATACAAATTACATCTAACTTTCAAAAATGAGAATAATATTACTGGAGAATTTAAGGAACTGAAACTAAAATGTACTCATTCAGGATGATTATACGTAGAAGTAGCATTAAAAAAGACAACTTGCAAAAGTAATCAATACAGTACATTATGTAATTAACAATAATTGTATACTAGCTCCGCTCAAATAGAATTATTTGAGGAAAACTATATAAATATTATTTTCATCTCATAATAAATAGGGACAGTTAGTATAAAACAAAAATTATATTGAAAAACTTTCTCTTTTTAGACATTTTTTGCAATTAATTGTACTTATATTTCATTTTTCAATAATACGGCAGTTTTTTGTATTTTTAACTTATACTATTTCCTATTCTTTTGTATTTTAACAATAATTAATTGAGTTTACAAAAATTTTTGTGATATCTTTAATATCCTGTTGCTTATCTTCTATTTTGGCATTCCCTACTTTTATCATTAAAGATATTAAATAAATAAAAATAAATAAGGTAATAAATTATTTAAGCAATTTAATGAGGATGAGCATAATCAAGTAAACGAGAAGCAATCTTCTCTCTAACTAATATTTTATAAGTTATCAAACCGACAGATGAACAAATCGACATAAGACACACCTAATTATATCTATAAATTACAACCAAAAGAACTCCCCTACTTCATTAAGCAGTGACTATTTATTATAACTATATGTGATTTAAATCAAACAATTATTTATTTGTTTTTTTTTAAAATTAAGGGAATTCTACAGATAAAACATAAATTTCAAGGACACTAGTGAATTCGACATGCCTAATAACTTCAAAATTAATAATATGTAAAATCAGTTCAAGCAAGTTGATCATGGCTCCACTAATAAACAGGCAGTTAATTCAAATTGTGAAGATAAGAGGAATAAGAGTTATGGAGGGAATGAAGCAAATACTAAGGTTAGAGTGCTGACTGAGACAGATGGATATGAGGAGGATATTATTACTAAAATATAGTATACTTTTTTTAGCCCATAAAAATAATTATAATAAATAAGTCACCATTTGAAATATCATTAAACCATCAGATCATGACTTGGAAGGTCAAGAAAAAATTAATTGCTATGTAATGCCAAATTTTTTTGGAAATTCTTAAAAAATGAAGAATCACTGTCTTTTGAAAATTAAAAGTAGAAGTTATTTAATCTTTAGATGAAAGTATTATCATGCCACTTTAACTATACTTTTCTTATGAACATCCATGTTAATAGTAGAGATAATTAAATGAATGTAGGTCAGTAAGTTCTTCAATATTAAAATTTGCTAAATTTAAATATTCTCAGAATATAATCACGTATTTTGTAACATTTTATCATAAATTTGTATCAATAGTCGCAACCCATGAGTAAGTATATTGACCCAGATCAATAATTGAAACTTTATAATATGCAGTTGGTATATTTGAAGAGGCATCAAAGAAATTGCTATTCACAGATGATTTACAGATTAATCAGCAAGTTATCCAAGTGCAGAAAATTGGCATATAAGTTAATGTTAACAGCAGAACTACTGCAACCACATATTATTAATATAAATAATATTTTGGGTTTTGGGGTGAATTAATAAATTAATTGAATATAATTTATAATTTAGAATTGAGATGTTAGGTAGTTAGATTTCTTAGAACATATTTAAAGGTAAATACCAGGATTAATTACAAGAAGTTTCGCAGTTATATGAGCAAATTATTATTTTTTAATTTTCTATAGCTAATTGTATAAATTATCCAATAATTTAAGATACAATCAAATATGAAGCTAATTAATTTTACCCCAGTTTAACACCAAGATTAATTCATTTATTATAATATTTAAGTAAAAAATATATGACGCCAAATTCTCAAAGTACAGCGACTAAATATCCAATAATAAGGAGATAAAAATATAAGTCAAACCTGACAATAATGAAAGTTTTAAAAGTGTAGAAGATGAGGCTAATTTTCAGAATGATGTAAATGATAGCAGCAATAATAATGCTTATGATATGAGTAGGAAAATAGTGGTGCCTATTAATCTGAAGAATAAAGATGTTCATGATAATCATGACATACAATAAGAAAACTTAATTTGCCATATTTAGCATAGTCAATGCACCTTACAACCATGAACTTGATATGGATCCTATAAATATAGATGATAAAAATTGTTTAAAGAAGAATTTAGAATGTAAGCTTACTTGCCCATATAAATATTGGAATTATTATAATAATTGCCTGACTCCTGGCTTTGAAATCCTCTTGCCTGACTTCTGGCTCCGACCATAATTCTTCTATAATTACAGAATAGTATAAGTATAAGGCCAGATAATGCTTAAATTCATCATATTTTCATGCTAATGTAGAGCTATACGATTTATCATAATTAAGTTTTCTTTATTATAAATAAACTATACTTACCTTATTATTTAGAATTAAAACCTGATCAGTACATAATCCGATATAATGCTAATGAATGACAATAAGGAAATATCCAATAGGCTCATGAATCTAATCTTTGTATCGGAATTTAAATAAGTATTGGATATTTATAGTAAATTTTCGTAATATTATCTAACTCAAACTTCTATCCATACTACTATTGGTATAATGTAACTAAAATTACAACGTTTCATATAATAATATTTAAGATGGAGGATGATAGATTAGTGTTTATTTAATATAATATTATTAACTATGATTATTAAATGGAATAAATCCATACTCATCATAAGATGGAACCTTAAAAGAATTAGTTTTTATTAAATCATAATAAATTATTTAAGAACTATCAAACATATCTTGAAATTTACATTATTTAACCTAATAGGTTTCTTAATCCATATAATTAGTAGTGTCAATGGCAAATAAGCTTTTCCTATTATATGTCATGAATGCTAAGTAACTCATATCATTATAATTTAAGCATTTAATCTAAATAAATAAAAAATATGATGTATTCATTAGATCATTATATTATAAATATTGAAATGACTTGGATAAAAATATTGTAGGCTTGAAGGAGTTTATTGCCTAACATTGCTAAAATACATTCGAATCGGGGAAATGTGAAAATTAAAATAAAAATTAAATTAATAATAATATCACTACTCATTTACTGTGTCTCGGTAATATAGACAAAAAGTGGTCGAAATGCTATTTCATATGTATAAATTGACATTTTTACTTGCATTTAAAGTCAAATTATATTAAATGCATGAGGATCTTATAAAAATCTGTCAAATCCATGTTTAGTATTTTTAATGTCTATATTTTGTTTTTTTATCGAAATCTCTTTCATTTCATATTTGTCAGGCATATTTTTACAAAATGGTTAAAAAAATGTCCAAAATGCAAGAATACTGCAAAGGTGGCTATAGAAGTAGTCGAAATCGAGACCTGCTCTGAAACTGCCCATTTCAGGGTGCTGTCTCTAAATCGCAGTATTTTGTCTAAATTGAGTGTTTAGAGCAGTTGTAAAAAAACATGAAAATTGTTGAAATTGGTCACTTTTAAAAAACTGATTGGTAGATTTTACATTTAGAATTGCATCAGTACATGCAAATCGATGCTGGTCAAAAAGGTTTAGCAGAAGTATTTGCTAGATTATTACTGATTTCTTAATAATATGAATAGTCTGATGCTCAGTATATATCCTCACTTCAAGATTATGCAATTCTTGAAACAGTTTTATTTAAACCGAGTTTTGTATAACTATAGCCAAAGTTGCTCAACTCGCCAGGAGTTCACTCTGAGGTGATAGAAAATTGCAATAAAGAGTTTAGTCATGTAGAATTGGATGATGCTTGTCAAGAATTCATAAATATCTGAGAAGGCTTGTGAAAACTCCGATTTCAATGGATCGCCATAAATATTTGCATTAATTTTAAAGTCAGTATTAGATATTAGAGTAGCAATAATAGCAACAGTGATAGTAATTGCAGTAGTATTGATGATGCAAAAATTAGTAAAAATAGGAAAATTTCGTATGTTGTAAAATGCATATTACAGCTGAACTTTGATATTTAATATATTTAACTTAATTTACAATTTTAGATGATTTAAATTGAATTAATTAAAACCCCAAGAGAATTATATTGAAAATAAGAGATTTATAAAGATTCATTAATTAACTTTCATTTATAATTTATTTATAACTAAAATAGGTTTAATGTCAATCATTAACTAGAATACAAGTTTCATTATATTTTAGTAATTTTGAGGCATTAATATAATTATTTTCTCGCACTTCTTATATTTTGATTTCATTTTGATAAGTCTAATATACTTTTCTTTTGTTGATATTCTTGTATTACTTTATCAACAAAACATTAAGAACTTCCAAAAATTCAAGTTCTAGTACGGAATTCTTCTTTAATTTTAAGAATTCCTCTAAGTGTATTTCTCTCATTCATTGATCATTTTCATTATCATCTCAACGAAAATATAAAAGTAATAGAGTTATTTGATATTCTAAATTAAGAATCATAATTTAAGATATATATTTAAAAAGATAATTTAATAAAACTGAAATATTATTATTATTATTAAATGCTTTACAGAAATTAATACTGGGGATTAAACCAACCAGATATACACTCATTTTTTGTGCTCTTTCTTCACTTTCTCGTTACCATTGGCGTCCTGTATTAAAGACCAGGTTTTTGTTTGGCTCTCAGAATTTTTTACTCATATGAATCATTAGTTACTTAAAGCTTGTCTCCTTCACAATCATACGGTGGGTCACATCGGATCATGAAGAACTATGAGTCGTGACTGTGCCTTAACTTCTATATTTTCAGTCCTACAGGATGTATGCTGATCTATATCTTTGATAGTTTTTAGTTATAGAACCTTATGCACTTAAAAGCCCTTTCTACCGGAGCGATATAGTGTCTATTAGAGGGAAAAACCCCGCTTTGATACCTTACTAAAGTGTCGTTCTATAGGATTTTGCACCCTATTTTTCAGTAAGTAGAGCACTTTATGGTGTCTGAGCAGTCTTCTCCTTGCTCCTAGTATTATTTCTCAAGTTCTTAACCCAATGTGATGAAAAATAGTAGCGCCTAGTAGTTTTATTACGACATACATGACCGTGTGGTCGGCGTTTTTGTTGAAAGATCCCCTTTATCTTTCTAACGTATTCTGAGTAGGCTCTCAGATCCGGCGCTTACCTCGTAAAAATATGTTACAGATACAGTTTCAATCCCAGGGTACTGGAATTAGTCGGGATATATAATCCCAACATATCAGTAGGTAGTAACAAACTGAAATATGATTTATATGTTCAAGTGGTATACGATGCTAGTTTAAACTATTTAGTATGAGTTCGAATCTTAAGAATTATAGCTTTTTTTTAAAATTAATTGAGCTAATAAGAAATTTGAAAACAATTTATATTAAATTTTGATTAATGTGAATTCTAAAAATCAACTTTAAGCTAATATTTTATTCTTTTATCAGGAGTAAGATAGAGAGTAAAAGATCAGATTTCTTCGGTATATTAAGCTTTAAATTTATAAAATAAAAATATTTGAAATTAATCAAACTATTTGACATTAAATATATACTTTGTCAATACGAACAATATTTTTCGTTAGAAACATATTTATTCTTTAATATCAAATTCTTAAAGATTATGATTTATTGTAAAACCTAATAGATCAATTAAGAAGCGAAGATTGGAGTTGAGTTAAGGACAATTAGATTAAAAATTGATTATTGTAGAAATACATTTGAATTAGGAAAATTTATTATAATTAAATTAAATATAAATCAAAATCGTGGCAGTTATAGTTGGCCAATTTGAACGATCTAGGGCTCATTCGATAGGGAATTCAAAATAAGCTGGACTTTACTATTGGCAGTACTATTTTATCGCATCCGTGGAGCGATTTAACTCCAATTTAATGTGAGGGTATAATTTAATGAATTTAGATGAGTTTAATTAAAGTCGAGTTAAATCGCTCCACGGATGCGATAAAATAGTACCACCAATAGTAAAATCCAGCTTATTTTGAATTCTCTATCGAATGAGCCCTGATCGTTTAAATTGGCCAACTATAACTTCCACGATTTTGATTTATATTTAATTTAATTATAATAAATTTTCCGAATTCAAATGTATTTCTACAATATTATTAGCTGACATTAGATATAATTAGGCAAAAATAAAATTTGCAAAAACCTGATTGATTATTTTATAGGAACAATCATTCGAGCAAATATTTTATAAAATTAGCCCATACATTAAAATTATACGCCAAATTATAATTATTTATTAATCTTATTTTCTTAATCCCAATTCTAATGTCTTAATTGATATATGGGGGTTTAAAGAGCATATATTGAAATAAGAGAGGTATTTAAATTAAAATGCAAATTATTGAAGAAATATTCTAATCTTTTCTTGAAATTCTTGTCTTAATGTCTTCTTGATTCTCCCCATCTTCATGATCTTCAACTTTTCTTGTAGTTGTTCAAAGTACTAAAAACATTCGCGTTATGATCCTGATCTTTGAGTCGTCAAAACCCCCAGCTCTACTGGTGCTACAGCTGCAACCTCAGCCACTTCTTTCTTGAAGAGCATCATATTCAGATTCTTTCAGGAGGAAGAGACTCCATTATGTTTAGCCAAAATTTTAAAAATCAGTAATATTTAATAAATTAAATCAGTCTGAGCTTTAATTAATAAATTTAATACTAAAATTATTCAAGACATCTCTATTAAAATTTCTCTATAAATTAAAGCTATCAGTTTAATCAAATATAGTAAAGCATTAAAACTTAAAAAGTTTTAATCAGACTGATTTAATTTATTAAATATTACTGATTTTTAAAATTTTGGCTAAACATAATGGAGTCTCTTCCTCCTGAAAGAATCTGAATATGATGCTCTTATAGAAAGAAGTGGCTGAGGTTGCAGCTGTAGCACCAGTAGAGCTGATGACTCAAAGATCAGGATCATAACGCGAATGTTTTTAGTACTTTGAACAACTACAAGAAAAGCTGAAGATCATGAAGATGAGGAGAATCAAGAAGACATTAAGACAAGAATTTCAAGAAAAGATTAGAATATTTCTTCAATAATTTGCATTTTAATTTAAATACCTCTCTTATTTCAATATATGCTCTTTACATAAGTAGCTAGAATCAATGTTCTTTCCAAATGTAAAATATGTTCACATTTGAGCAGAGACTTGGATTGAGTGAGTTAATTAAAATTGAAGTAAATAATTAAGTTGTCTATAAAAATGTTTGGACAAATATCATTCTTATGAATGCAAGCAAGATCTTCGAGATATCGCCCTTTTCAATCAATAATATTTCAATAATCTTATGGACATTAAAAATTAGTAAGACTTCACAGATCGAGGTTTTAAGAGCTGGCCTACTAAGAGCAATAATTTTTAAGTGCCGAAAATTAATACGAGCTGAGATAATGAGCAGTAAAGAGAAACTTTCTAATCTTTTCACAATTTTAATATAGCCATTTTAGAGGCACCAGGAGAGTGTCTCTGAAATTCATGAGATGACCTGAAGTTAAGCAAATCCACTAAATTTAGGCTTTTGAGCAATGGAAATTTTTATTATAAAAATTCAATTGACGAGATTGAATTTTATCTAACTGGTAATAATTCATTCTTAAAATTTTAATAGTGAAAAATATTAATCATTGAATAAAAGATTATGTCTCTTTGAATTGGCAATACAGAACTAAGAACCCCACTACAAAGCGGGTTTTTTAAAGAAAGCCTTGATAGAGTGTTGTTGTTGAGAATAAAAATTTAATCTGAGTAATAATGTTTGCAACAAAAGGTAAGCTAAAGGAATGCTTAGTTATAGTTTTATCTTTATGATCCCTGTTCATAAAAATATAAGTATGTAATAATTTTACAAAGAATTTGAGCAATAAAAATTCACTATAAGGGACTACTATTATTCAAAGTTCATGAATTACGTGAACAATAATGAGAATTCCATGCTTTTCAATATTAAATCATCTGACTCTATATTTTCCTAAATAAATTGTTAAAAAAATTTTAATACTATTGCTAAAATAGAATTGAATCAGGAAATTGTGAAAATAAAATTAAAAATAAATAAATAATATAATTAGACCAATGGAAAAATGCGTAAACCCCAAATCCCCTCAATTTCAAAACCCCTGTGTTTGTTGCCATGTGTCATTTTTTTATTAGTAGTTGGTCAAAAAATTTAGGGGACTGGTCAAAATTATATATGTATTTGTACAAATTGATACATCTCAAATTTAGGGGTCTGTATAATTAGGGAAGTTGGGAGATTTGCCAAATTGGCGATTTTAGAGACTTATGTAGTTTAGAGCAAAATAGGGACTTTTTCATAAAAACCTCTCTCATTTACCGAAAAGGGGCTTGAAAGTAGGGTAACTCCATTAAAATTTGGAAGTTTTGCCGAAATATGGCATTCATGCATGATTGCGATAATATAAAGACAAATGCCAACTAAGAAGAATCGCTAAGGAAGTGGCCATTTTAAGAGAGCAAATGTGAAATAGAAGCAGTATTTTAGAATCGAGTGTTGTAATGAGTGAATTAGGACATTTTTAAGTAAAATATAAATAGTGTTATTAATTATAATAATCTGCGATGAATTTAAAACTGACATGACATGGGAAATTGTAAAGGGAAACAGGTTTTATACACTACTTCAGCTATGAAACAAACATCATCACACAAAACCGAACCGAAGAGTGTGAATCCACTTCTTAATACTGAATGCCCACATCTCCTGGATGCCTTCTTTTCTTAAATTCTGAACGATTTCTGCAACCCTCTTCACCAATTGCTTGCCTAAAAGTGTAAAGCCCATTAAAACTTACTTGTTCTGAATAGTGTCCATCTTCATCTCCTTCTTTGTAAAGGAGAATAACTGCTCAATTGGATTGCGCCAAGGCGAGTATTCGGCGTTGAAGAGCACATTCACTTTAAACTTTCTGGCTGTGGCTAACATCTCTGAATATTTATGAATGACTGCGTTGTCCATCAGCAGGACCACTTTCTTCGAGTGTAGTTCTTTTGTCAGTTCTTACACTGCGTAAGGTATGGTAGATAAAGTTTTCAAAGAGAACTGAGTCAAAAGCTCCTTCTATCACTTGACTGGAGATAATTTTATCCTAGGAAATCGCAGCAATATAAGACATTGAGAATTGCTATCTCTTAGCTGAGCTTTTCTTAATTGACAACTCTCTCACTTTCATCCCATAGTGTCCCAGGTTCTGCTTCATCTCACTCTAGTATTCCTTAATGCTTTTCAAGTGAGGGTCTATAAATAGCTGGGGCCAAAGCTTTTAGTAAGAGGCCCCTTTCACTCTGCAAGTTTCCCTGCTCTGACCCAGGGTTCGATGAGTCTTTTTGGAAGCTACTTGAGAGTTTTAATTTTCCTAGGAGTGACCGCAAACCGACTTTCCAACTTGGTTTCGGCACCTAGGTCAACAGACTTCTTCCTCGAAGATTCCAGTTTTATTTTTGATATTTTATCGAGAATAGGAGTTAAACCACTCTTCACTTTTGAAGCTGAATTGTCTTCAGACATTACTGATTTCACTGAACTATTTATGCGGAAACTCTGAAAAGTTTTAGTCAAGCTGAATTTCTAATTGGAGGTCTCAGGGACCTCTAATATCGGGGAGAGATCCTTTGTAAATGCAAGCCGAGTTTTCATTGAAGGGGTCTGAAGTTGCTTTTTTAATGGTTTCAGTTATGGATTTCCCTAAAAGTATTATGCATTAATAATTACCTTAGTATTTTCAATGGTTTTCTAACTATAATTACTGGTTTTCGATGACTACTTTGACCCCCTTTGAACTTTCGCTCCATGAATTTAGATTGGAGTGCTGACAAGATTCTTTGGCGTCTAGGATATTTTTTAAACCCCTATCCTACCTTAGGTCCTATAAAGCATTTCATTGCAAAATTGCTAATTGCTTACGAAATTGACTTAGCCACACCGAATTTTCCACTTTTAATTTTTCCAACCTTTTAATTACAATTTTTAGAAAACCCTAAGTCAAATGAATTTGAAACCTTCTCTGATTATTCCCCAACATTTTCAATTTTTTCCAGGTGGAAGCTCTCTGAGAATTTTGAAGTTGAAGAATCAGAACTTTGATTCATTTTGAGGAGCATTTTTCCATACAAAAGTCTGTCATCGCTAGCGAGGATCATGCTATCATTTTGCAACCTTTTTTATCGCTTCTGTAAATTTGCAGAATCTCGATGCATATCTTTAATGTTGAAGCTCCATTACTTTGAGGGCATCGAGTCCGATCGGAAGTTGCTCTCATCAACTGAAATGATAACTGCATCATCATATAAGAACTGAGCCAACAACCTGCTAATCCAGAGCCTATTCTCATTGAAGTTCGGGTCTCTATACTTTGTATTAGCAGCCTGAGTTTTCCCATATCTTAGATGGAACTTATCTCACAGAATCTTTTGAAGAGTGGTAACGCAAGGCACCTTAAGTAGCTTACACTCTGCCTTTGTTTGAGCCAGGTTTAATAAATAATTATGAAGCTTCTATCCTGTAACTTCGTAAATTCCGTTCTGTTCTAGGTAGGCCTGTATAGAATCAAGCAAGAGCTAGTTCCCACAAACCCCTTTTCTACCCACTTTCTTTTGTGATTCAGGATCAAGAATCTTATGCTTGACCTCGTACTTAAACTTTTCGATAGTCTTATATACAACATCCACATCCATCCTCAATTTCTTAGCCACTTGACGAGGCTTTAATTGTTTGTTATAGTATAGATTAATCACCTCTAATTTCTTACATGCGAGCTTAGCTTCTCTTTTCTTCAAAAAAGGGATTGCTACTTAACTTCTAGGATTTGCCTTTTTATTTAATTGTCTCGTTGAGAGCATCTATTAAATTTTGACTCCCTCTAAGAGCTCCTCGTTACTAATTAACTTTGCATCCTCCTGTAATATTTTTGCTTGTGTCGCTTTCTTAATTATTCATAACTGGTTTATTCCTGATTCTGGCAAGTCGAAAACTTTGAAGGTAAGCTTCAAGGAATTTGCAAAGCTCCTCATCATTTTATATGTAACAAACATCAACATTGCTAGCTAAATATTCTTGAATTTTTTCTTAAGGAAGTTTTATGATTACTCCACCTGTAAGCTTCTAGATTTGTACAGGGACTTCACCACTGTTTAGCAGTTATCCAGAATTGTATTTGATTTTTGTTGACTAAATAACGTTTGGGAATAATTTACCAAGCACGACAGGAGTCCATTTAACAATAGATTTCTCTTAAGCCCTAACTTTGCTTGGTTTAATTACAGATAAGGCATTAGAAATAAGAAAATCATCGCTTAATATCGACTGCTATGAGCAAGAAATTTCTGATTAAGATCCATTCTTAGACTCTTCGTTAGGGTGTGAGTTTATACCTGCTTTCTAGTTATCTGTTTTTTAGATCTTCATTTATTACTAGGTATAATTTTACAGATGAAGCTTGATCAAATTAATTATATTATAATATCATTAAGAATATAAATAGATATCTTTAGTATTTTAATTATAAATTAAAATGGAAGGAAAGCAATAATCGATTGGTGACCAAGCAATATTTTAATTACTACCAAATGATGTGGGACAGATTTCATATCAATATAAAGAAGGTGACTCTCCTCTTGAAATAATAGGACTTTATTCTTTATCATGCAAGTTCGTAGAAGGACAGGATTTTCTAGAATGGAAAGGTACCATTTTTGAGTTTCTTGTTTCTCATGATGATAATGCAATTGAGCTTCTTTCTCTGCTATTTTGATAAACTTATAGAAAGCCCAGATTTATGAAATGAGGACTTCTTCAAAATCTTGATGCGAGCACTTCACGCTATTTTCATCAACAAACTTGATTAGCCGCTAAATGAAGTTCTTATAGTAAAGCGAGCTTGAACTTAACCAACTTGCAATTCTACCTTTTAAAAATGCTCTTTCAAACAAAAAGTTAAATAACACTTCATTTCAGAATATTAAAATTGTGAAAATCTCTAAGAATATACTAAATACCAAGATCACTGATTTAAAATACATACGCTTTGACCATAATGCTGATTACTTCAAAGCTTATGAAAAAGACAATAATTTAAATGAGAATTTATTCAATTCATGACTCGTAAAGTAAAAAGAAATATGTTAAGCAAATGTAGAATTCGTCAATCATATAATATGAACAGCTTAGAATAAGAAAAGGGCTAGCAAGAGTAGCAAGAATTAGATACTAAATTCAAGATGAATGTCGAAATCAATTTAAATATTGAGAATTAATATCACAATGAAGAAGGGAACGATATTCAAAACTTCTAGAATAATGATAATTTGAATGCCCATAAAATCAACTAAAAGGATCTTCTTAATCAATCTATCGAACAATATTAATATGCTTCTAATTTAGTATCTTCAGTAATGAATCATAATCCTAATAACAATCAAAATCGAAAATTCAAACTAAATTTAGCATTGATTGATTCTGATGATAATGAAGTTGATTATTAGGATATTGGTTAAGTTCTGGACACCATGACGCAGGTCACTTACAAATACCTAAGCTTCTGAATCAAGATACCCATGCAATTTAAGTTTATTTAGAGGATTAACTCCTCGATTATCAAACTCTAATCAATAAATTAAGAGTGAATCAGCTCACTTATAAATAACAAGCAGATTCCTGTTAATAACTTTTAAAAATGTTTTAGGAAAAGCTGAACGAATTCATAAAACAAAAATATTGGCTTGCCACCGCTACAATCAAAAACACTATCATGGCTGTAAACAATGTGTTCAATATAGATTTGGTCGATTAGGAAAGAATAGAAAAGTAAAAAAAATGTAGGACTGCTTCTAAAAAGCGATCATTATCTGAAAGAAACAAAAAGCAGTCAATAACTTACGAAGAGAAGATTATTTAATAAAATAAGGGTCTTTTTCAGATGAAATTTATTTCTAAAAAAGAGAATCTGGTGCAGCTATTGAAAAAGATCCCGATAGCTATAAACTAACGAGCAAGGATTCAATTACAAAAGCTTCAAAGTTTAAAGCTTAAACTAAAAATTATGATCGTCTTGAAATAAAAGCTTAAAAGAAATTATCCTTGAATTACAAAGCAAATATATTAGCTGATAAGGATTATGATAGTACATTACACTAATTTGAAATACGTGATTTTCCTACTCCGTAATTCTCTGAATCTGAGACATTACATTTAATGGGCACTCTCGATTACGCTATCAACTTCAATAAATATATTAATGAACATCGTGATGTAGATAAGAAGGAAATGTTCACCGGATCACCATTCTTCGAGTGTAACTAACATCGCCTTATGCATACCTCTTTTAGGCATTAAATATCTAAATAGAGTAAAATGACCAAATTTTCTAGCATAGAAATTATCATTAGGCTTTCAATTCAGATTACGTTTTCAAGCCTTAGATACATAAGAACCCCTAGAATTATTCATACCCCAATGAAATTCTTGGACTGTTAAATATACTCTGTAATGTACCGGTTTATAATGATTTAAGAGCGACTTTCATGCTCTTAGCCGCATTTTATTCTTCAAAGCCTGAAGATATAACCAGTGAGTGTTTTTTAAACCCACTGGTTTTTCCACTATGCTAAGTACTCAATCCTTAGTCTTCAATTTCAAACTTCAACCGTTTAAAGTAATTAGGATATTGGAAAAATATACAGAAGAATAGAATTTGGAGATGTTTCCTTCTATCTATAAACTTCATTACTGCAATAGGGATAATTTTTGTGATTACGTATTCGGAGAGAATTCAATCATTGTGGAGCTCATTTACTTTTATAGTGATAATCCTATCCCTAGATCACAATTCGCCGTTGTAAGAGAAAATTAAGATTATTATCTAGTGGCCATGTCGATGAGGAGAGGAATTATACAGATACCCTAAAGACTTGAAGTAGTTAAAGGTAAAGAAGAGCAAATAATTGAAAACCTGATTGATGAGTTATTTGCAAGTGAAGAATTCGATATAGGCCTCAGCAAGCCGTATTTGATAAGGTTCTACTCAGTGTAACTCTAGGATTAAGAGCCTCCTTAAACTATCTATTAAATTCCTGCGGATTACTAGTATAGACTAAGAGACTTTATGTCAAATTCTTTAGTTGGTAAATATACAAAGCCTTAACTTTTATAGTTATAACTTTCAAGAGTTAGATTATTGTGTAGCAGATATCAGAAGAGGAGAAAAGTATATGATGATACTTATTGACACTATGGCAACCCCAAAGTTAGACAGTTATTCATATTATGAGGATACTCAATATAAATACAACTAAATTAAGCCCGAAAATAGAGATAATGTACAAAGTTTCAGGAATTTTGCCAAAAAACTCAATGGGTAATAGCTAAGTAAGTATTTGTGTTTAACTTCCTATAGAAACTTAATGGGAAAAAGTGCAAAAATATATTGATTTCTATTCTCAAGATTATAGTTTAGCATACTGTCTGGACTCAATGATATAATCAGTTCAAATTATGAAAGAATTCAATATAACATTTGAAGGGAAGAAAACCAACGAGTCTAAGTCTATAGAATCTCTACTTATACAGATATAAAAAACTCTCCGTTAAACCCTTCTTAAAATTGTCCCTTAAGTATTCGAGTCTATATAATCACTGTAAGTTATTGAATTTCCTAACTTTGTGTATAGAAAAGAAAAATTAAATAAGATAGAAGACAATGCATTGAAAGAGGATATTCAACTGAATTATGAAATACCATTTGACTTACGATACAATATCCTCAATGTTTTACTTTGTTCTGAAGAGAGATCATTCAATTCTGCAACATATAATTTGCTAGAATATTCCAGAACTAAAGACAGTTTTACTGAAGATATAATTGATGATGTTGACAAGAGGAAATAATAGTTTGAACAAAATACAAAAACTGAAAGTTTCCATCAAAGTTCAAAGTTATAAGATCCTTACCATAATTACAAGTACTTGCGCCTGTTTGAGAAATTAACTAAATTGAAGCCTTTGGACAATAGTGCACTCAAAACCTTAAATTATCGACCTTATGATGACTACTGTGTAGTAAAATTAGAGACTTTTCCTGTAAGCTCTCAGGAACTGAAAAAATGTTACAGCGGCAGCATGCATAAGTTCAGCATCTCTAATATGGACTAGCTTTGTTTAACAGTTCAATAATAATACTAATGGAATACTCACAAGCAACTAAAGTAGGAAAACAGCCTGAGCGAATATAATATATTGTGGCAAAGATAGAGATAGCTTTCACTCACATATGCGCATAATGATAATGACTTACTCACTCCATAAAGGAATCGGGTTGATGGTAGCTACACTTTGTAAAATCAATAAAGCTTTTCAGATTCTCAAAGAAAAAGAGATACAAAGCTAAGTTTAAAGCAGCTAAACTAAAGCCAACTTGCAAGCAAATAAACTCTCCAGAACTTGTCATAGATAAAAAGTGGACAGGACTCCTCTTCCTCCTCTCTAAAGAAACATTGTGGTGGAGGGATTATGAGTCAGACACCGAAATACAACATTTCTCCATAACAACAATTTAACACGGGTACTGCTTAAATCAATCAATTCTAATCAAACAGTCTTTAACTCACTCCAACTTAGATATAATAGAATAAATTATAAGTTGAACCTTTCAGCAAACTCAAGAGTTAGA